>BQKN01063084.1:131981-142330 GCA_022839385.1 Asparagus kiusianus
ATATATATATATATATATATATATATATATATATATTACAGTTGTAGTTTACCCCCATGTTAGATTACCCAAGAGTAGGGTACTTTCTTTGATATGTAGCATACATGATATGATCTATGGTATTTTTTTGAGTTGGGAGATAATATTTTATTATTATGTCAACTACTCGAGGGTGGTTCGAGATGTGACATTAGTTTTATATAGTTGAGGTTTGGAGTATTTTCTTTTGAGTGATGTTTTCAGTCATAGAGTTACAATTGATATTTAGGGATTCACAATTTGAGACATGGTATATACATGAGGGTTTTCTTGTTTGGATTATTTCGCTCGACGTACCAGTCTCATGTTGTGGGTTTCTACTCGTTGATTTACTCTAGATGTTTTATTCTCAGTTCGGTATTAATATTATTAATCTACGATTTGAGACATATAGTATATACATGAGAGTTTCCTTATTTGGATTATTTCGTTCGACGTACTACGTCTTGTGTTATAGATTTCTAAATATTAATTCCACCTAGATACAGAGTAAATGATCTAGGTAGACTATGCTTAAAAGGTAGAGCCTTCACTTAATCTAGTAGCTCTTCCCTTGGGGACGAATGGAGGTGATCTTGCTGTAGCACTCTGACGTTCTTGTTATTATTGAAAGTACCCTAGAGGGGGATGAATAGGGTTATTTCTTATCTTATTAGATATTAATGCCGATTAAAATTAATTAACAAATATATCCTAACAAAGATAATATTCAATAAGATATATGCAAGGATATATATGCAAATGGGAAAATAAACAAGAAACAATATAAACAAATAGTGGACACAAAGATCAATCCAAACACAATAGTATGATCACAGAATTCGGACCTTTCGTCCTACGTCTCAGATCCCCTCTCCTGGGGAGAAATCCACTATCACAACAGGGTTTTCCACGATCACCCGAATAACGTTTACACCTCACAATTTGGTTTTCTAGTTTACCGAAAACTTTACAACACACACAATTATAATCACACTCTACACTTTCTAAGTGTTGGTCTTTAGCCCGTGTTTCCCACAAGTGCTCAGAATTACGACCTACCTCTAAGCATTACTACCGACGCTACTCCTCTTAGGATAACCTCGTCTCTCACCACACACTCCTCTCGGTGTACAAGTGTGATACAACGTGTAACTCACAATAAAGCTTAATTATAATAAAATGTTCTCTAATTGGATGAGAACTCAATGTATGCTCAATCTCACAAATCACAAACCCACAACCTAATATATGATGTATAAAATGCTACAAGCTTAAATAAGGTGTGTGAGATAAAATGAGTATAAATAAAATCTAACTCAATTAGCAAACTAGTAATAATAAGAATATGAAAAATCAATAATAAATTACTAGAGAAAAGAGTTAGAAAAACTTTTTATAAACACAAAGAGGTTGAAGAAGATTGAGGATGAATTTCTCAATTGAAAATGCAAGCCTTCTCTTTGTAAACTCAAACTTAGAACCTTAAACAAACTTTAAACACTTTAAACTCCTCTTTAAAACCCTCTTCAAAAACTTAATTCTGATGAGAACAATATGGGTTTATATAGGAAGAAAAACCAAGACACAAAATCCAAACAAATTCAGCAAAAGATAAAAAACAGAAGGTAGGAAAAACTAGCTGTTAGGCCGTCAGTCGACTGATGGGTTTCATCAGTCGACTGATGAGCTGACCGTTGTAGGCATTTATCAGCTCATCAGTCGACTGACGATCTTTATCAGCCGACTGATGGATCATCAGTTAACTGGTCAGTCGACCATAATGAAACAGAAAATTTTAAAGGTTGCAGGCATATTTTCTAGTCGACTTATCAGTCAACTGATGTCATCAATCGATTGATCAGTCGACTAATAAAAAGTTATCAGCCTGAAACAATTTTTAAAAAAGAATTTTAAAGTCTTTTTAAAAATAGCAAATAAATTCTAAAAAATATAAATGTTCGTGGGAAAAATTGCCTTCTCTGATTTTATTGTTTCCATTAGCAACAGTTTATCGGTTACAAAGGGATCCGGTCTTTTTATAAGATCCGGTTACAACAAAATCAAAGAAAAATCTAAAAAAAAGATTACAACTTTCCTGAACAAATCGCAAGATCCTGTTTTGCGGTCTCTTACTTGTGTGGGTTCTTTGCCTGCGTCGGGGTTAATCCGTGGACCACCACGCGATCTTGATCCGGTCGGATCTACACGGTATGACGGGTGTTATTTCACAAAGGAAATAACAGCCGGGGGGATTATTTCACCAAGGAAATAATCGCCCTAAGTAATAGAAATCGACCAAGCAAAATCGATACTCTTCTAGGGATCAAAAACCAAGTTTTGATCCGGAGGATGACCGTGTGGATCTCAGATCTGATCTCTCTCGAACTCCTGCCTTATTTGGTATGGATGAACGCTAAGAACCAGATCTGAAAAGTCCAAAACTCTAAGATTCCAAAGCTTCAACCTTTTTTAGTCTTGAGCCTTTAATCCAGCAGAGTTTCGCCTCCAAAAAATCCAACCTCATAAACAATGAGCCTAGGGGTCAATTTATAGGCTCCTCAAACCAGATCTGGGCTCAGATCTGGGCCCAGATCTGGGCTCGGCCACCTAGGTGGCTCGACCAAGTGGCTCGGCCACCTAGGTGGCTCGGCCATCGAGCCACCAAAAGGTGGCTCGGCCGACCACCTTGGTCGCCCAGCCCCGAGGCACCTATTGGTGGGCCGAGCCACCGATTGGTGGGCCGAGCCACCAATTGGTGGCTCGGCCTTGGCCGAGCAACCAATTTGGTGGCTCGGCCACCGAGCCGCCTAGAGGTGGTTCGGTTTTGGCCGAGCCACCTAGAGGCGGCTCAGTTTCGACCGAGCCCTCCAAGTGCTTAGTGTTTCGCCATTTTCCGGTTTTGTGCTTGATTTGAACTTGATTGTTGATCTGGACTCTAATTTGGCAGTCCGGATCCTGATTTGGCAGTAAATCCGCTTCGGTGTTCGAGTTTGAGTCCGGATCCAATCTTGATTTGATCTTGATTTGTTTGAGTCCGCTCCTGATCATGTTTGATGTAGTGGACTCTACAGTTGGATGACTCGTTGATTCATCGACCTGTCGGCTTGATTGGGCACGCGATTGGATGTATTTCGTTGTTTGCGTGCGATTCGTTAACCTCGTCGCCTCGTTAATCCTCTTCGTCACGTCTCACTTGGCTTCGGTGTTGTGGTCTAACGAACATGCTTGGATATATCGCCCGATGGTTCGTTGGTTTGTTGAATCACCGAGCCGAGTTGTGTTAAGGGACCTATAAGCAGTTTTATACGCCTATAATAAATCTTTAGGAAAAGTTTATAAACATGATTATGCGCTTGTTGGAAAAAGAATTTTTTAATTTGCTCTTACCATTTGTAAAATCTCAAAAATATTCAAAAACACTAAAATACATGTTTAATAAAACATGTGATTTTTGATTTTTGACTAAAAATAAGTTTTGAAAACTTATGGAATATTTATATGGGCATATAGAAGATGTTTATGATGTATATATAGTCTAAAACATATTAAAACATACTTTGCATAAAAACTTCTATATTTGAGAAAATTCACAAATAAAATGTGTGTATATATTTGAGCTTATAGAATTAACACACATTATATAAACCTTAAACTAATTTACCTAAGCTTGATAGATCTTCATTGTAGCTTGTCTTGCTAAACATGGAAGAAGCTTAAACTTGGATCTTGATTAGTATGCATAGGCTTCACTCCGATATTTCACCAACCTTCTTTTGATATCATCGTGAGGATGCAATCTAACCAACCTCTAATATATTTTTTGTCTAGAATACCTAATAAGAAAGCATAAACACTAGACAAACAATATTATGAATTATTTGTAATTATCAAAACAAGATTAGAAGATGTAGACTCATAACATGAGACCTAACAATCTTCTCCTTTTTGATGATGACAAACAATCTACACAAAGAGTATATAAGATATACAATAAGACAAAATACTCTTAAAGTATACTCACAATCCACTTGTTTCTCCCCATTTGGCAACATCAAAATAGGGAAAAAAAAGAATAAGAGAGCGAAAGCTCTCCCTATCAATAAACACGGGTGAGTATAAAACATAAAAAGAAAGGGATTGCTCCCCCTATTAAAATGCCATATGAAAAATGTGCAATTATGAACATGGCAAACAAATGTAAGTAAGCATGGATATAGAATATCCTATACACAACTCACATTAAAGAAGACCAAGTGAACACATATGTATGTATCATGAAGATAAGGAGCCACAAGAGTCTAAAACATAAAACCTAAAAGATTTCAAAAAAGTAAGAGAAAATCAAATTTTAAATGATTTTAAAAAATTACAAATTATCCACCATAAAACATGATTGATTGAGAACACAAATAGATATATAAAAGGTGTCTCAATATCTAATCATAAAATATTATTTGGATATAAACAAAATTAGAACATGAAATCAAAAAAAATCATTAACCTCATGAAGGTTCAAATAAAAGCCTCAAATGATACTAAAAGAAATTCAAAGTGTATATATTGTAACATTTTCGACAAAAGGAAGAAAGGTGAGCATAACAAGCTCTTGAAACAAGTTTCAACCCAAATAAAGCTTTTAGCATCCGGTAAACCTCCCGGGGGTTGCTCAAACATATAACCTCTCATATGCAAATACAAAACAAAGTATATATCTAAAAAGTGTTTGATCAATAGAAGAAATGTTTTTTGTAAAACTTGATCAAACCTCATAAGGAATACATTATAAACCACAACTAGATGATTCGGAAGCTCAAACACATAAATGTCATCATAACAGTGATTTAAAATGATCCTATAAACCTAAACACATAGTTCAATCTAAAAAAAAAATTAAAAACAAGGTATAATAACAAATAAATGATGTTTTAGCAAAAAAAATCATCTTGATAAAAATCGTATCAATTCATAAGGATGAAAACATTAAAATCTATGAAAGAGAATCATGAAAAAAAATGAATGATAATTTTTCAAATCAAATACCGAGTATAAAAGTGTTTTCCTTTTTTTTACAAAACTTTAAATAGACAACATCTTTAAGAAGATGATGTAGGCATATAAAAATGCATATAGGTTCCTACACACAGCTCGGGATGAAATGCAAACGATAAACATCATCATCCAAGTTAGGAAAGGATTATCTGGCCTCGTGAAAGCTAACGAATATACAAAGTGAGTCATTAGAGTGTATGAGTCACCGGAATGACGAAATACACAATACAAGTTTGGAGAAGTCAGAAAGTGTCGAACACTTCAAAGTGGACCGCAAAATGAAGAGGTATTTAGATTATGCTACGATTTGAATCTGAAAAGTTCAAAACATCAAAGTTGTAGATCTCTTCGTCATCTTTCCAACATATCTTGAATCAGCTTAATCGGAGGTCGTACGAAAGAGTTAAGGCCAAAATACCAAAGATGTCTCAAATCCGACCCGCGCTACAGTCTGACCCGCGCTATAATTCTGACGCGCTACAGTTCCGACCCGCAACAGTTCCGACGTGCTATAGTCCGATGCGCTATAGTTCTGCTACAGTCCTACTTGCTACAGTCCAACCCGCTAAAGTCCGACGTGCTACAGTTCCGACCCGCTATAGTTCTAACCCGCGCTACAGTAATCGGACCCGAGCTATAGTGATCTGACCCGCACAAAGAAGTAAAGTTTTAACTATGCTACAATTTAAATATGTAAAATCTCAAAACATAAAAGTTGTGTATCTCTTCATCAGCTTTCCAATGCATCTTGAATTAGCTTAATCAGAGGTCGTATGAAAGAGTTAAGGCGAAATTATCGATGATATCTAGGCAGTTAGGAACCTCTGGAACAGAAAAAACCGATCGAAACAGCCTAAAAACGTGTTTTGGAGGTTAAGGGCAGTTCTGGGCGTGAGACGGAAGGATCCAACCCGCCGCCGCGCTGGTCGGATATCGGTCCGACCCGCGCGGCGGCGGGTCGGATCCTTCCGTCTCGCGCCCAGAACTACCCTTAACCTCCAAAACACGTTTTTAGGCTGTTTCGATCGGTTTTTTCTATTCCAGAGGTTCCTAACTACCTAGATATCATCTACAAACGTGGTTAGGCCGTCATTAACTAAAGATAAGGCAAAATAACTCATTTTGGTCCAAAACTCCCCCAACCGAAGCCTATAAATACGGGCTCAGGGGCTCATTTCAAAGCGGGGATTAATTATCAAGAGGAGGAGGTGCTGCCGGATTGAGGAGTCAAAGGAGCACAAATTTCAGCGAGGGTTGACAGATATTGGCAAGTCTTCAGCATAAAGAAGGAGAGTTTGAGAGATCCGACACCTGTTCCCGTCCGTTCCTCGAGATTAGGCTTAGTCTTAATCTCGAGAAGAGCTACTGATTTCGCTTTGTCGATCTCAGCGCTTCAAATCAAATACTTCCTCGGTGAAGGCGAAGCTCTGCCGAATTTTCCATCAACCGGGTCTAGATCAAAGACGGTCCACGGATAAACCCCGGCACAGGCAAAGATCCCACGCAAGCAGAAGACCGATAAACGATCTCTGCGTTTGTTTGACGAGAACTGTATTTTTTTGTTTTCATTGTGTAAAAGTCTTATAAAAAGGCTATCTTTTTGTTTTCATTGTAACGACTGAATTGTAATGAATATCGCAATGAATACAATAATTTTCGATGCAAACAGATGAAAAACTAAAAAGTTAAAGAATTCGTTCTTAAATATTAAACATGTTTTGATACTCAATTACTCTTGGTACCTAAGAGTCTAGGGACATGACCCCTATCATTAAAACTCAAGGTCCTTGGGTTATGAACCCATTTGGGCGTATATGGTGCACGGATATGGTCAAAACAAAATTCATATACGTGACCTTTTCGATTGCAATGTGTGTAATGAAAGGGTCTTAAAGGTTTGTGTTGACCAAGTGGTGGTGCACGGAAATCATTTACAAACAAAGGTAATTTATTTGAAGCTTTTTGTAAATGAGAAACATTTCTCAAATCAAAATAAAATTTCATCAAATGACTAAAACGACCACAAAATTCACACTTGTACACATGAGCATGTTTATGATGTGCAATATGTGCATGTGCATCTGTATGAGATGAATTGGTTTGACGGGATGCACAAGGATCAATATATTTAGGCATGATGGGTTTTTGTGCATCATAATAAAACTTAGCAATATGGCCTTTTCGGCCGCAAATAGAACATTTGTAAGTTTTGTTATACATGTGTGCATAGTGAATAGGTTTCTTAGAAGCATTTTTGTGGGACTTTGCACACATGTCCATAAGCTTTTCATTATTGGTAATGCATGTATTTAATGTTGAATCTAAGGATGATATGCGTTTCTTTATTTGATTCAACTCATCATTTGAAATATGTGCATTGTCACAAGAAGTAGAGCAAACAAGAGTATCTAATTTATTTTTATTAGCTTCTACTTCTAACATGGTATTATTCTTATCATGAGTCAAACTTGCAATATCCAATCTTAATTTTTTATTGCATTCTTTAAGATTAATATTTTTATTTGCAATGAAATCAAGCTTAGATACAAAGGACTCATGATTGGATTTTAATTAAACATGCTTGCTTTTTAGATCTTTAAAATTATGTTTCAATTTATTATGGTTATGCAATAATTTTTCATATTCATGTGCGAGTTTATTAAATGTAAAATCATCATTGCTATCGGACTCGCTTACCACACTAGGGATATCGCCTAGTGGAAGTGTACATGAAGATGAAGCACCTTTAGAACTTGAAGCGGAATCCTTCAAAGCTTGTCGGATTGCCTCCAAGTCTCCTTGATGTGCTTCTATAAATTTCTGCAACGTATAAGCACTATCAAAAGAATCAAGTTTGTTAGCGAATGATAAGCCAAAGGCATCAATTAGAAATTTTAACAAAGACTTGTTCAATGCAAACATTCTATTATCAATGCAAACATTCTATTATCTTTAACTCAAGGTGGTTAAACCTCAAATCAAAGAGAACCAAGCTCTGATACCAATTGAAAGTACCCTAGAGGGGGGCAGGGTGAATATGGTTATTTCTAATCTTATTAGATATTAATGCCGATTAAAATTAATCAACAAATATATCCTAACAAAGATGATATTCAATAAGATATATGCAAGGATATATATGCAAAGGGGAAAATAAACAAGAAATAATATAAACAAATAGTGGTCACAAAGTTCAATCCAAACACAATAGTATGATCACGGAGTTCGGACCTTCCGTCCTACGTCTCCGCTCCCCACTTCCGAGGAGAAATCCACTATCACAACCGGATTTTCTATGCTCACCCGAATAACGTTTACACCTCACACTTCTGTTTTCTAATTTACCAAAAACTTTTCAACACACACAATTATAATCATACTCTACACCCTCTAAGTGTTGGTCTCTAGCCCCTGTTTCCCTCAAGTGCTCGGAATTATGACCTACCTCTTGGCATTACTACCGACACCACTCCTCTTGGGACAATCCCGTATCTCACCACACCCTCCTCTCGGTGTACAAGTGTGATACAATGTGTAACTCACAATAAAGCTCAATTAAAATAAAATGTTCTATAATTGGATGATAACTCAATGTAAGCTCAATCTCACAAATCCTAAACCTACAAACCAATATATGATGTATGAAATGCTACAAGCTCAAATAGGGTGTGTGTGATAAAATGAGTATAAATAAAATCTAACTCAATTAGCAAACTAGCAATAATAAGAATATGAAAATAAATAATGAATTACTAGAGAAAAAAGTTAGAAAAACTTCTTTATAAACAAAAAGAGGTTGAAGAAGATTGAGGATGAATTCCTCAATTGAAAATGCAAGCCTCCTCTTTGTAAACTCAAACTTAGAACCTTAAATAAAATTTAAAACACTTTAAACTCCTCTTTAAAACCCTCTTCAAAAACGTAATTCTGATGAGAACAGTAGCGGTTTATATAGGAAGAAAAACCAAGGCACAAAACCCAAACAAATCCAGCAAAAGATAAAAAAATAGAAGGCTAGAAAAACTAGCTGTTGGGCTGTCAGTCGACTAACGGATTTTATTATATGACTGATAAGCTGACCATTGTAGGCATTTGCTAACTGATCAGTCGACTAACGACTTTTATCAGTCGATTGATGGATCATCAGTTGACTGGTCAGTCGATCAAAACGAAACATAAACTTTTGAAGCTTGTAGGCATATTTTCCAGTCGACTTATCAGTTGACTGCTGTCATCAGTCGACTGATCAGTCGACTGATAACAGATTATCAGCTTGAAATGATTTTTTAAAACTAATTTTAAAGTCCTTTTAAAAATAGTAAATAAATTCCAAAAAATGTAAAACTTTGAGAAACGTTTATAAACATGATTATAAGCATGTTGGTAAAGGAATTTTTTAATTTGCTCTTACCATTTGTGAAATCTCAAAAATATTCAAAAACACTAAAATACATGTTTAATAAAACATGTGATTTTTGATTTTTGACTCAAAACAAGTTTTGAAAACTTATGGAATATTTATATGGACATATAGCAGATGTTTATGATGTATATATAGTCCAAAACACATTAAGACATATTTTGCTTAAAAACTTCTATATTTGAGAAAATTCACAAATAAAATGTGTGTGTATATTTGAGCTTATAGAATTAACACATATTATATAAACCTTAAACTAATTTATCCAAGCTTGATAGATCTTCATTGTAGCTTGTCTTGGTAAACATGAAAGAAGCTTAAACTTGGATCTTGACTAGTATGCAAAAGCTTCACTCCGATATTCCACCAACCTCCTTTTAATATCATCGTGAGGGCACAATCCAACCAACCTCTAACTTATTGTTTGTCTAGAATACCTAACAAGAAAACATAAACACTAGACAAAAAATATTAGGAATTGTTTGTAATCATCTGTTGACCTCTTTGTTTTGATGATATTTAACAAACAATTTATCACTAATATTTTTTATCTTGTGTTTGTGTTTATCTATTTATTATAGACAAACAACATGTTGGAGGATGAATGGAATCAAGCTTTCACGATCATATCCAATGGAGGTTGGCAGAATAGTGGTTGAAGCCTTGCAATTCAAGTTGAAGATCCAAGTTTAAGCTTCATCCGCAAGTATACCAAGATAGAGCTTCATTGAAGATTACAAGCTTGGGTATAATTAGTTTAGGAGTTTATATTATGTGTGTTAAGTACTTTAAGCTCAATGTCATATACACATATTTTATTGTTTTCTATGTATATATATATATATATATATATATATAT
>BQKN01063084.1:161806-242224 GCA_022839385.1 Asparagus kiusianus
AACAACATTAGTAGTGAATTGTTTGTAAATCATCATCAAAACAAGAATGCTAACACACGAAGCAAGTCAACAAAGCGTACAAGTCAACAAAACAGCAAAATGCACAAAACGACGGAACAAGACCAAAACGAAAAAGCCCATGGTGGCTAAGTTACATAAAAATGAGTCGGCCCTGGCCTAGCCACCATAGGGTGGCTCGCACAGTTCCGAGCCACCATAAGGTGGCTCGCGCCCAAAAGTGCCCAAAACACATTTTTTTGACGGTTTTTCTCAGGCTTTGTTCATATCAGAGTCTCCCAACTACTTTAATATCATCTCTAAACATGGTTAAGTGATTGTTAACTAAGGATAAGGTCAAATCATTAATTTCTGTCCTAAAATATTGTATCCGAAGCCTATAAATACATGCTTAGGGTCCTATACGCAAGGGGTCTAAAATTTAGGTGAGGTGTTGTACCTGTAAAGAGTGAATCATGAATTTCAAAGAGGCTAGCAGATCTTAGAGAAGTTTTCAGTATAAAGAGGGAGAGTTTGAGAGATCTGAGGCCCATTCCCCTTTCCTCCGGATCAAACTTGGTTTTGATCTCGAGAAGAGTCGTAAACTCACTTGGTTGAGTATATCACTTATGTGATTGTTTCCTTTGTGAAGCAAGAGCATTGAATTTTTATTTTGTCAATCGGATCTGATCCGTGATGGTGAATGAACTAACGCATCCCTAGCACTAGCAAAGATACCACACGAGCAGCGGATGATAAACATCCTCTGCATGTGTTTGAAAAGAGTTATAATTTTTGCTTTATTTGTGTAAACGAGTAGTCTTATAAAAACACTAACACTTTTGAACTTATTGTAAACGATTGAAGTTATAATGAATTCCATGAATAAACCAACTTTCGAATCAAACAGGAAGCTTGCCCCGAGATATGTTGGTCCATTCAAGATTATTGAGCGCGTTGGAGTTGTTTCTTATAGATTAGATCTTCCAGCATTGATGTTGAGTGTACACGATATCTTTCATGTTTCGATGCCCAAGAAGTATTTACGTGATTAGGAGCAGCAGAGGTTGATTGATGCACCAGAGATCGAGATCAAGGATGATTTGACTACTATAGAGATTCCGATATGCATTCTTGCTAAAGAGAATAAAAAGCTTAGGAAAAAACGTCATTCCATTAGTGAAAGTTCAGTGGAACCAGCAAGGAGCCGAAGAAGCCTCTTGGGAGCGTGAGGAGGATGTCCATCACGAGTATCCACACCTGTTTGAAAATGTAAGAATTGTTGATATTTGAATATGGTTTTATGCATTTGCATCTATGTCTATATATATTGTTTAGCCACATTTATATTTAACGCCAGAATAGGTCACTCAACACTAAGCTCCTAATTATTCGGAACATATGGTATATATATAGGGGGTTCCTTGTTTGGGCTTTTCACCCGACGTACTTGTTTCGTCTAGTTAGGGGTTAAGTCGGAGTGCATGCATTTTAGATCATTAAGTTTAAATGTTCGCTTATGTTTCGAATTTGGGGATTAAGGGTACGAGATGTGTATGTTGGCCTCTTTGTTTTGACGATGTTTAACAAACAATTTACCACGAATATTGTTTGTCTAGTATTTGTGTTTATTTATTTATTGTAGACAAATAATAAGTTGGACGATGGATGAAATTGCGCATTCACGATCATATCAAATGGAGGTTAGCGGAATTGTGGAGTGAAGCCTATGTAATTCAAATTGAAGATCCAAGTTCTAGCTTCATCCGCACGTGTACCAAGTCAAGCTATTGAAGATCAAAATCAAGCTTGGGTAATTTAGTTTAAGAGTTTATATTATGTGTGTTAGTGCCTTAAGCTCAATATAATATGCACACACACATTTATTGGTTTCCATGTATATATATATAGTTATATATATACATATATGTTTTGGTTTGATAGTTTTTAAGTTTTACTATGAAACAATTAAATATAATTAGAAAACATATTTTTGTTTCATACTTACGTGCATATATATGATTTCATCAATATCAATTTTATTTAGTTCAACGAAATCATGTTTTAGTGCATTATATATGTATTTTAATAAAATACTATATTCATTGTTTATAGACTTTATAACAATAGTTTATATCTTTTATCAAGTCTATACAATCAGTTCATATGGTTTCAAAATGTTGTTTAAGTCAAACTATTAAAATATCAATTTTCAGGTTTTCATGTTTTTTGAACATATTTTGCAAAATGATGATATTTTAAAAATGGGAAATACAATTTGGAAAATTCCTCTTATAACATGTTCATTTACATGTTTATATACATTTCCCAAAGTTTTATTACTTTTTGACATCATTTGTTATTTTTAACAATTTTTCAAATGTTAGAAAAACACTTTCAAAACCTATATTTTCATATATCAGTTTGTGGTCGACCGCCACGGTCGACCACGCCTATGTTTTTCCCTCAGGAACCAGCAAAAACTTTCGTGGTCAACCATGGCGGTCGACTGTCAGTCCTTAAGTTTCCACGCCTACCGTCACAGTCGACCGTAGCTTTCTCTGGAAGTTTTCTCAGGTTTGGATATGCCTCACGATCGATCGTGAGAATTTCACGGTCGACAGCCGCACTGTCTTTTCATACACCAACGGCTATTTCCTGTAGCTGTTGTTTGGGGCTTTTTGGTCTTTTGTTTAGGGCTTTTGGCTGAGGTTTTGGGAGGCTATAAATACCGCAATGATCTCAGTTCTAAAATAACCAAGAGAATCTTTTAAAAACAAGTTTAAAGAGTTTTAAACAAGGGTTTAAGTTTTGTTTAAGTTTGTTTAAGAAGCTTTTAAGCATTTGGAAGTTTGAGTTTGTGAAATCAATTTCACAAGAGCTTGAGGAGATCATCTATTAGTGTTTGGACATCCAACTATTCTCCCTCTACCTCTTGATCTATTGAGAAGTTTTCTAAACTCTATTTCTAGCTTTACATCTATTTATTTGATTATCATTTATTAAAGCTAGTTTTATATTGAGTTTAGTGGATTTGATTTCACTCATTGTTTACACACACCCACTTGAGCTTATTGTATTTGCATATATTATATATTTGGGTTGGTGAGAGTTATAATAATTGAGTGTGAGCTTTCATTGTGTTCTCATCCATATTAGAGAACAATCATTTATTATAATTATACTTATTGTGAGATTCACTTTGTAATACACTTGTACATCGAGAGAAGTATGTGGTGAGAGTTGGGGATCATCCTAAGAGGAGTGGCGTCAGTTGACGAACCTAGGGAGAGGTTGTATCCGAGCACGTGAGGGAGACACGTCTAGTTCCAATACTTGAGAGGGTGTAGAGTAGGATTGAAAGAGTGTTGATTGTAGAGTTTTCGATAAACTAGAAAATCGAGTGTGAGGTGTAATCATTGTTCGGGTAAGCGTAGAAAACCCAGTTGTGATAGTGGATTTCTCCCCGGGAGTGGGGAACGGAGACGTTGGATGGAAGGTCCAAACTCCGTGATCATATTGTGTATTTGCATTGTTTATTTACACTATCACTCTTATCTTGTTTATGTTTATTTCACCCTTGTGTTAGTTTATATATCCTTGCATATATTTCACTATATATCTCATTGCTAGGATATTACTCTTTGGTTATGTTGCTCATTCTTGCTTATAACGTATTGTATATCTATCTTGTAATAATAACTTGTTAATTAGTTTTAATTAGCATAAAATCGGTTTAGATTAGCATAAGACCCTAATCAACCCCCCTCTAGGGTCTAACAATTGGTATCAGAGCTTGGTGCTCTTTTATTTAAGGTCTAATCACCTTGAGTTAAAGATCCAAGTTATCTTTTTGTGCTAATCTTGTTTAGATTTCTTTTGTATCTTGCTTGCATACATTTTCTTATTATGGACATTCATTGTGCATCTTGTTTAGGCTATGATCCTAATGTTGCTTCTAAAATAGATAATCTCTCCTATAACAAATGGTGTTCTAGATTTAACATATTTGTTAGATCTAAACAATTCAATTTATAGGAAGTTATTGAAGATGCTTATATTATACCCACTTCGAAAAAATCCAAGTGGAGTAAAAATGATAAAAGAATATTTAATATGAACAAGCTTTTGTTAGAATATTTGCTTAATGGTTTTGACTCATCCTTTTCTAACAAAGTTGTTCATTTTGATAGTGTTTACACCTTATAAAAATTTATTGAAGCACATCAAGGTGACTGGAGGAGATTCGACGCGTTGTGGCAGAATCGACTTCAAGTTCATGTAGAGCCTCATCATGCATACGGCCACTAGGTGATAGCCTTAGTGTAGTAAACGATTCGAAATCCGAATGTGATTTATCTATTAATGAACTCGCTTGTGTATATGATAGGTTAATGCATGCCTATACTAAGTTGCATAATAATTTTATTGATCTTAAAAGCAAGCATGTAGATTTGAAATACGATCTTGAGTCGCTAGCTTCCAAACTTGATATTGTTGTTAAAGAGAATGCTATTTTGAAAGAAAACAATGAGTTATTAAGTTCGGAAAATAATAACATGTCTTCATCCATTGCTAGCTTAACTCGTGCTAATAATGATACCATGATTGAAGTAGAAACAATTAGAAATGAGTTTAATTCATTTAGAAATTATCATGTTTCATCTACTTCTATTTCCAATGCTTGTATGCATAATGATGAATTGAATCATGTGAAAAACCATATATCTTATTTAGATTCAACCTTAAACACATACATTGATAATCATAAGAAACTTATGGACAAGTGTGCAAAATCTAGTGCTATAACTTATAAATCACCTACATACTATGCACACTTGTATAGCAAAGTTTACAAGTGCTCAATTTGTGGTCATAAAGGTCATTTAGCTAAATTTTGCTATGATACACAAAAACGTAAGAATATTTATCCTTCTTGTACATCTCATCAAGTTTCTTCATCACATGTACACACACATGCACCAATTGTACATCATAAGCATGCTAATATGTTTAAATGTGATTTTAGTGGTCGATTTGGTCATTTGGCTAAATTTTGTTTAGATTTATAGAGAGTTTCACATTTGCAAAATAATTTTAAAAGACCATCAATATTTGCAAATGTTTCTCGTGCACAACCATTTGGTCAACGCAAATTATTTCAACCTTTTCATTGCATAAATTACAATCATAAAGGTCATTTATATAATTTTTGTTTTGACCGTATCCGTACACTACATGTGCCCAAACGGGTTCATAACCCTAGGGTTTTGAGTTTTAATGATAGGGGTCATGTCCCTAAACAAACCGGCACCAAGAATACTTAGATGCCAAAATAAATTTTAAGCCAAGAATTTTAGTACTTTTATTTTTTTTTTCTTAGTTTTGAGAAATGTATTTTAAATTTTTATGAAAATAATTCCTTTTATTGGTCAAATTCTTTTGTTTTCATGATTATTGGTTTTGTTTTGATGAGAGGTTTGTATTTATACAACCCCCCAGATTTATTGGGTGTTTATTCCTAAATCTTATTTACCGGGTGCTTAAATGTTTATATAGGTTGTTACTAGCTCAAGAGCTAGATACAGTTTCCTCTCTTGATTTTTAAAAATCAATGATGATTTGTTTTTAAAGTTTTTGGATTTAAACTTTGATTTATGATTTCTTTTGGGTGATTTGTTTTCATTTAAAAACTTTTTGCATGACTCTCATGTTCCTCTTCTTTTAATTTCATAAATCTATTCTTATACACTATGTTTTTATAGTTCTGTAATGAGACACTTATTTCATAAGTAATACATCTTTATGTGTCCTCATTGTATATTTTTTTTGTATGTGAGTGGTGTTTAGCATATTTTTTTCTATGCTTACTCACATATATTTGCCTTGATCATTATTATATATTCCATGAGGCATTTTGATATGGGGAGCAATCCTTATATATATATTTTTTGTTATACTCACTCATGCTTATTTGTAGGAGGAGCTTTTGCTCTCTTCATTCTTTTGTTTTTCCCCTTTTTGATGTTATCAAAGGGGAAAAAAATATTATGAGTATATTTTTTTGTTTATATGCATGATATATTATACTTTGTATATTCATTTCCTTTCATGCATATATCCTTTTTATAAATTGTTTGTCATCATCAAAAAATGGGAGATTGTTGGCCTCTTTGTTTTGACGATGTTTAACAAATAATTTACCACTAATGTTGTTTGTCTAGTATTTATGTTTATTTATTTATTATAGACAAACAACAAGTTGGAAGATGGATAGAATTGCGCATTCACGATCATATCAAATGGAGAATGGCGGAATTGTGGAGTGAAGCCAATGTAATTCAAATTGATGATCCAAGTTCTAGCTTCATCCGCAAGTGTACTAAGTCAAGCTATTGAAGATCAAGATCAAGCTTGGGTAATTTAGTTTAGGAGTTTATATTATGTGTGTTAGTACCTTAAGCTCAATATAATATGCACACACATATTTATTAGTTTCCATGTATATATATATAGTTATATATATACATATATGTTTTGGTTTGATAGTTTTTAAGTTTTACTATGAAACAATTAAATATGATTAGAAAACATATTTTTGTTTCATACTTACATGCATATATATGATTTTATCAATATCAATTTTATTTAGTTCAATGTAGTCATGTTTTAGTGCATTATATATGTATTTTAATAAAATACTATATTCATTATTTATAGACTTCATAACAATAGCTTATATCTTTTATCAAGTCTATATAATCAGTTCATATGGTTTCAAAATGTTGTTTAAGTCAAAATATTAAAATATCAATTTTCAGGTTTTCATGTTTTTTGAACATATTTTACAAAATGATGATATTTTACAAATGGGAAATGCAATTTGGAAAATTCCTCTTGTAACATGTTCATTTACATGTTTATATACATTTCCCAAAGTTTTATTACTTTTGGACATCATTTGTTATTTTTAACAATTTTTCAAATGTTAGAAAAACACTTTCAAAACCTATATTTTTATATATCAGTTTGCGGTCGACTGCCACGGTCGACTGTGCCTATGTTTTTCCCTCAGGAGCCAGCAGAAACTTTCGTGGTCAACCATGACGGTCGACTGTCAGTCCTTAAGTTTCCACGGCGACCGTCACGGTCGACCGTAGCTTTCTCTGGAAATTTTCTCAGGTTTGGATATGCCTCGCGGTTGATCATGAGAATTTCACGGTCGACAGCCGCACTGTCTTTTCATACACCAACGGCTATTTCCTGCAGCTATTGTTTGGGGCTTTTTGCTCTTTTGTTTAGGGCTTTTGGCTGAGGTTTTGGGAGGCTATAAATACCGCAATGATCTCTGTTCTAAAATAACCAAGAGAATCTTTTAAAAACAAGTTTAAAGAGTTTTAAACAAGAGTTTAAGTTTGGTTTAAGTTTGTTTAAGAAGCTTTTAAGTATTTGGAAGTTTGAGTTTGTGAAATTAATTTCACAAGAGCTTGAGGAGATCATCTATTGGTGTTTGGACATCCAACTATTCTCCCTCTACCTCTTGATCTATTGAGATGTTTTCTAAACTCTATTTCTAGATTTACATCTATTTGTTTGATTATCATTTTATTAAAGGTAGTTTTATATTGAGTTTAGTTGATTTGATTTTACTCATTGTTTACACATACCTACTTGAGCTTATTGTATTTGCATACATTGTATATTTAGGTTGGTGAGAGTTGTAATAATTGAGTGTGAGCTTTCATTGTGTTCTCATCCATATTAGAGAACAATCATTTATTGTAATTGTGCTTATTATGAGAATCACTTTGTAATACACTTGTACACCGAGAGAAGTGTGTGGCGAGAGTCGGGGATCGTCCCAAGAGGAGTAGCATCGATTGACGAACCTAGGGTGAGGTTGTATCTGAGCACTTGAGGGAGACACGTCTAGTTTCAACACTTGAGAGGGTGTAGAGTGGGATTGCAGGAGTGTTGATTGTAGAGTTTTCGGTAAACTAGAAAACCGAGTGTGATGTGTAAACGTTGTTCGGGTAAGCATAGAAAACCCGGTTGTGATAGTGGATTTCTCCCCGGGAGTGGGGAGTGGAGACGTAGGACGGAAGGTTCGAACTCTGTGATCATATTGTGTGTTTGTATTGCTTATTTACACTATCACTCTTATCTTGTTTATGTTTATTTCACCCTTGTGTTAGTTCATATATCATTGCATATATTTCACTATATATCTCATTGCTAGGATATTGTTCTTTGGTTATATTGCTCATTCTTGCTTATAACATATTGTATATCGATCTTACAAGAATAACTTGTTAATTAGTTTTAATTAGCGTAAAATCAAAATAGATTAGCATAATACCCTAATCACCCGCCTCTAGGGTCTAACATATAGGGGGTTCCTTGTTTGGGCTTTTCGCTCGACGTACTAGTTTCGTCTAGTTAGAGGTTAAGTCGGAGTGCATGCATTTTAGATCATTAAGTTTAAATGTTTGCTTATGTTTCGAATTTGGGGATTAGGGGTACGAGATGTGTCGGGAGGGTTTCTTTATCTGGATTATCCTCTTTTAGTGTGTTTTTCCTATTATTAATCCTTAAGATATGATCATAGAATTTTGAGGACGAAATTCTTTTAAGGGATGGTGGATATAAAACCCCAAAAAATTTGAATTAATAATTAATAAATTAAATTAATATGTGATTAATTATTATAAGTAGATATTTATTGAGAGAAATATAATTAAATGGTGTATGAGTACATTAACAAGTATATTGAGTATAAACAATTTCATACAGAAGAATAGAACGAGTCGAAAACATGCACGAAGGAAAAATCTTGAGGAACTAGAAATTTACAGTCCAGTTGACCACCACAGTCGACGCAGCCCGGTCGACCATCGCAGTCGACCGTGGAACATGTTTTCTGTTTTTCCTGATCTGAGTTGGTTTTGAGTATTTGAGGCCCACATTTATGTTGGTATAGGTGCCCTGCAGGCAATAATTATATATTATAATAGGACCTATATGAATATAACATCATTGTTCAAAATAATAGTATGCTATTTTTGTCAGATTTATCTGGTATTTTGATACAGATAAAGTCCTTAGAATGATACTAGACTATCAGACATTTCGGATATGATCATATTGAAGAGATTTTATTTGTCGCTAATGTATATTCTAAAATGTTCTTAGTCGATGAAGTGTTGAAATGGGACATCATCAATTTGGGAAGACTAGTGTATACTCTATTTCTCCTTTGGTAGGATGATGATTCATCTCTTCGATTATTGATGTGAGATATCAAGATATAGTATACAGGTGACTCATTAGTGAATGAGTTGACTGAATGACTCACTGAGAACATCTAGTTGGTAATTATACTTAACTGTCAAATAGAAGTTCTCAAGTGATATAGTACATAGTAGTCTCTTGACCTGAGGCATGAGTGCAATATCTTACATATCAGTATAGGTGTACTTAGACTTTTACCTAACCACAGTTCTCATTGAGTTGTGCATAACGGTTCTTGTTGGGTGCATCCCGAGACATAAGTAGATATTGAGATGCCAAGATGGGATTCTTCTCTCCCAGTATAGGGGGTTGATGTTAAAAGATTGTTTGATGTAAGTATAACCTAGAAATCCTTGGTTGAGGTAAATAAGATAAACTGAGTATCAGTTTGAGCTTATAGGTTATGAGTTTAATATCAACAAACACTAATCGAGCTATTAGGGTTTGATAGTTTTTCATACCCTAGGCTCAATAGTTTGACATGGTTTGACGAAAAGACCAGACTATACAATATTATCACTGAATGGTCCTGATAAAATTGTGTTAGCATCTTTCTAGATATTTATCACAACTTATACCCGGGTAGTCTTCATGTGTAGCTAGCACCTCTGTTGTACTTGTGGATATCATCCACTACCGAGTTCTTAAGTTGGGACCTAGAGTCACACCAAGAGCGTACTTGAATCCTATGAAATATAATTTATAGAGTGATGCGTATGATTGATACACATATATGATTTTACCCGATACACATAAACGGTTATGCATATCGGTAAAATCAGTATGCTATGTGCTTAGAAAATGAATTCTAGTATTTTTTTCTATGAAGTTAACTTTTAGTCAACTAGTTGACTTTTTTAGTCAACAATTGACTTTTGGTCAACTCATTGACTTTTTTGGTCATATGATGACTTATTGGTCAATGATTGGAAAGTTACAAAATATCACATTTATGAAATACCTTATTGATGTGGTATTTTTATTTATGAAATACGCACTTCATTATACCTTGATTAATGAGTCATGAGATGAGTTATTAAGGTGGTATGGTTTGGGAACATGGTTTTAGCATATAGTTTTGATTCTTCATGATTCATTGCATGACTCATGAGATGAGTCATTGCATGACTCATGAGAGAATCATTGTTTTGATGACTCATGGCATGACTCATGAGATAAGTCATGACATATTTCACTCTATTATATGAGCCCTTTTTCTTATGGAAAGGTTAATGAAAAATTGGCTAAGTGGTTTTTTCCATAAGAGAATAAAAGAGAGCTTTCCTCTTACTAAACTCTAGCAATCTTTGAGCAAGAGGAAGTAGTAGGATTTTAAAGTACCCCGGGTGGATATCTTTCCTTGTGTCTCAAGAAGACTCCGATTTTATCAAGCTCACTTAAAGACTTAGAGATTCACTACGAAGAGATTTACTACTACAAGGAGCAAGAGCTAGGGGTTATTCGATCTTCCATCGAATCACGCTTCGAAAGTATGACTTTCTAACTCTTGTGTGCTTTCTTTAATATAGGGATCATGTTAGATTTAATTAGGATGGTCCTATTTTGTATTTCATGCTATCTACATGCTTAGTATAATTATACATATAGTCTTCTGCTACGTAATTTGCATGTAATTAACACGAATTTACAATAATTTATTTTCTCTGCTATTTATAGACATTGTTCAAGAGATTTTTAGTATTTTTGAAACCCTAGCAGCCACCAAACTTTTTCACAAACCCTAAATTGATTTTTGAGAAAGATTAAAGGCTTTAAGGCGGGATTTTTGGTTTGTAACTTGGAGATCTGCTTGGAAACTTTATCTTACACGTTTTAAAATAAGTCTTAGGTGAATTTCATCTTTGCTTATCCCTCTCCCCTGTTTTAAAAAGTTTTTAAAGAGATTTAAATGTGTTTTATAGAGCCAAATTGACTAGTTTGTGAAAAAAGCAATCTTTTGTATTACATATGTAAAGACAAGGCCTTTTCATGTTAAGAATGAAATTACAGAAGTGTTTTAAGATCTGAAAGAAATAAATATAGTGGTTTAACTAAAAATTTGTGATTTTATCTTCGCTTTGATGTTTCATGCATGTTTAAGAGTTTGATTACGATTTATGATGCAAATAATCATATTTCTTATGTTTGATTTTCCCAGAGATATAAATCTACTGTTTACAATATTCTACACAAATTTCAGGATGAATTAAACCACTTTAAATCAAAAACACACGCACAAACACAATTTATCAAAACCTGTACAGAACAGGGTTCTGTTCGTGTGTCGGTCGACCGTGCCTAAGCGGCGGTCGACTACATGCTAGACAGAAGTTTGGCAATTCCTGTGATTGCGTTCGGTCAACCATGCCTAATCAGCGGTCAACCGCGTGCCAGATAGAGGCCACGATAGCCTCTAAAATGCGATGCGGTCGACCGTCGCTTAATCGCGGTCGATCGCCAGACTAACATATTGCCAATGCATGTTTTCTTCTCTTTCGTTGATTTCGGGAGAATTTTTCAATCTTTTTGTGTGGTATTATAATGTTTATGAGTTGTTTAACACCTAAAGTGTTGGTGAAAACTAGATTTTGATACACACACAGAGATATGTGCACGTACATTTAGTCTATATTGAATTAACATGCATTGTCGAGGTATTTGACACACGTGGAGTTGATGAAAATAAAAGAACATATGATAAATTATTGCTCGTTAGTTATGGATGCCTGTGTGGTTGTTTATCCCGTAATGAGACCTTGGTTGTACCACACTAGTAGTATTTGGTTGTTTTTCCCTTAATGAGAGCTCGGTTGTACCACATACTCAAAGATGATTGGATGCCTATTCACCATTGTACGATCATCTAGAAGCATATCCAGAATAGGGAGATAAAACCTATTGCCACAGAACGATTGAGTAAGGACATTGAATCCACATGTGAATGTGAGAACCTTACAAAAGTATCGTTACGTGATAAAGACATATTCACACAGTCGTATTTTGCTCTCATGTTAGATTACCCAAATGTGGGATATATTTTGGACACATGACTGCGCCAACTACACGAGGGTGATATTGTTATTTCCTTATGATTGCGCCAACTACCTGAGGGTAGTTCGAGATGTGATATTGGTTCATGTTGGTAGAAGTTTGGAGTATTTTTCTTCTGGTACTGTTTTCATTCATAGGATTGGAAATCAGTATTTAGACATTCACAATTTGAGACATGGTATATACATAAGAGTTTCCTTGTTTGGATTATTTCGCTCGACGTACTAATTCTCATGTTGTGGGTTTCTAAATATTAATCTCCACTTAGAACTATATGAATGCTTTTATATCTATATTGTACTAATAGTATTTTTCTATATACTCCTATCCCTTCCTGCTGGGGGCGGTGGAGATGATCTCACTAGCGCTCTGACGCTCGTTGTTCCCCCCTTTCAGGCAGCAAGTCTGGCGCACGGAGAGTCTTAGGATGATGAGATTGCATCTTAGATTCTATCTAGTTATTTATATTTGTAGCTATTTTAGAGCTCCACATATAGTTGTTTATTTTCAGACTCTAGACTTGTGTTTTATTTTGTAGAGGCCGAATGCCTTAGAGAGATTTTTTTTGACTCTTTATTTTGAGACATGATACAGTTGTTACAGTTCAGAGATACTCGTATATTATCTCGCTTGGGCTCATGTGGTGTTTATTCTCATACTTCCTCTTTGATTGTTTTGTTCATATACTACCTCATTATTATTTGTCTGTTTGTACCTACACCTGTTTGTTGATTCTACTAGAGAGATAGTAACTGTGATGGTGAAACATGTTGTTGCACGGTGCTGGTGCATGGTAGGTTTGACAATTCGGGTTTCACCTTGGACTCCAGCCTTGTGTGAACCCTGGAGCATCACAGATAACAACTTTCTAGTCCCTTCATTGATTTGATCCAAATACCATCATTATTGGGTCTCCTTAAAGACGAAGGAGACCATTTCCTTCATTGATTTGATCCTAATCATAATAGGACTAAAAAGTTAACCTATTACTATTAATAAAGAAATGTCACCCTTTTGTTCCTAAATTTTGGTCTGCCCCTAATTAAGTTAGGGATTCAAATCATTCCAATACCCTAAATTAATAATGATTTAAAAATTTATCAAAGGTATAACATAGAAAATGCAAAAAGAAAACACAACTCCAATTCCCTACAACTACCCCCATGTTTTAATCATTATCCTTCTCTCACGTTAATGTATAAGGCCAACGTGCGGAGCACTAGAAATGGACAACCATTCATTCTCATCTAAGCAAACCCTAATCCCCTCGCTCAGAAAATTTAACCCAAACTCTCTTACATCTTTTTTTTCATAATTCTAATCACTTCACAAATCTAGCATCCTCAACAAAATCTCTCAAAGAAACCCTAGAAGATAGAGAATCTTCGGACGAGAAAGAGGCGTCGGCTCTCGTGGGATGTTGTCGCTACCCCATCTCGAGAGGTTAGAAATTAGGGTTAGGGTTACGATTAGGATTTTGATATCTCTTGATTCTGAAGGAAAGTTGGATTCTTGTAGGGCAAATGACGAGGGGCGTCACCTCCATTGCGTGCAGATGATAGGGATTGGTCACTATGTTTTCAATCTTGGAGAAAATTGCACGCCTAGATGTAAGATTTCATCTTTCTTTTTGTTTTTAGTTTTTGTATTTTTAGTGCAAACTTTGAATTTTTTGAGGAATTTTTTAGCTGATGGTGAATTTGCATGCAATTTAAACTATTCAGTTGTGGAACAAAATGTGGAGATGGTTGAGAATAATTGTCAAATTCTTTAAGACATCGAGAGAGAAAGAGAACTCATTAGTTATTATTTTCTTGAAAATGAGTCCAAAAAGAGGATTTTTGATATGGGCGTTATGGATTGTCATTCTGGTCATGTTAGGTTTGGTTGTCTGTGACCAGAGCATTATAGATTGTTCTGTAATTTGTGTCGTTCAATATGATGTAGATGTTATATAAAAATGTATTGACAATTAATTTGAATAATAGGCTCACTTGCAATTTTGTTGCTATCTAAATAAGGGAATGCTGCCTCACTTACTCCAATAATTTAAATTGTGAACCAATACTTATATTGAGAAAATAATTGTATTGCACTTCCAATTTCTAAAATTTTGTGATGTTCTATATGTTATAGATGTTATATAAAAATATATTGAGAATTAATTTGAATAATGACCATCTCTTGTAATTAACTTCTAAAATCTAACTCCTTTAGTATTTTATAAATAGGATCAATTTTTACTCATTTAATCAACTCAATATAAGAGCGTGTTTGGAAAAACCCTCAAACTAGGCCAGGACAAATCCTGGCCCTGTGTGAGGTAAATAGGTTATTTTTTTAACCCGGGGAGGGGGGGTTCAAAAAAAAACAAGTTTTAAGCCTCTTTTTTGGCTGAAAAGAAACTGGTCCACATTTGGACTAGTTTTAAGGGCTTGCCAAAACACACTATGATCGTCTGTAATATATCAATCCTTGAAGAATAAGGGTGGCCAGTGCAGGATCTCCCTCCATTGTAAGAAAAAAATTATTACTTTTTATTAGAATGGAGCTATTGAACTAGAATTTTAACGATATCTTGGTATTACTATTCGTGATAGAAATATTTGCACAGTAGCTGTTGACAATTGGGCTAAAATACCATAACAAAATAAAGATCATATGTGAGCATCCATTGTGGTACTTTGAAAATTAATTTTAATTGGTCTTTAATTCTTATAAATTAAATTTTGATTCAAATTTGATGTAACATAAATTTGATACCAAGGACATGGAGCAAGAGAGAGATTCAATAATGAGACACTTGCGTGATCTGTGGAATAAGTGGCATGGTGAGATGCACAAGAAATATGTGAAAGAAAAATCGTTGCAAGTTGCACTTAGAAATAAACCTACAGGAGTGAGTGTTGATGATTGGGATTGCCTAGTTAAGCAACATCATTTTTGTTAAAAATTTTAGTTCTTAATCTCCTAATTTTATTTATTTTGTTCCATGTATATTGCTGGATTATTAAAATTCTCTTTTAATCTTGATGTATAGAAAGCAAGCCAACGAAATACACTTAATAGAGGCAAAAGAAAGATGCTCCACCACACGGGTAGTAAACCCTTTAAACAAATTGTGTGGGAACTGGTATACATTCAAAACTAATTTCTTATTTATTTAAAAATAATTTGTTTTTTAGTTTCATACTTTACTCATTTTTATTTAATATTTGAATAGGGGTGGCAAGTCAGGAAATCCACCTGATGTGGCAAAAATATTCCATGAAACCCGAAAGAAAGCTAACGAAATACTAGATATTAGGGATCAAGATAAATATGTATATATTTAAGTTTGATAATGATGCATTATATATTACTAACATATGAACTTAATTTTTATAGGATGAAATCGTTTAAGTCAAACAAGCAAACCCTTCATTTTCAGACATTGAGATAATTGAGAAAATTTAGGAGAAGCAATCTCATGGTCACATCATTTTATTTGGTGGTGGCACTACTTTAAAAGATTTGAGAGAACTGCTCCCTAGTCGATCTGATCTGGAAGCATGAGCTACAAAAGAAAAGAAAAAAAACCAGATGCTTCAACAATGCGTAGATGAGCAAGAGCAACAACAACAAAGGATGTCTAACTTAGAGTCAGAAGTGAAATCTATGCTTGGACTTTTTTAGGTAACAATCTAATACTTCATTGACTCCTCAAACTCGAGAACATGTGACTAGGTAATTATTTTTATAAAATATCTTATATACTTTTATGATTGACTACTTGCACTAGAGAAAATATAATTTTTACTTAATAAGATAATATTTGTTTAATAGATATTTCTTAATTATGTGATTTTTTTTATTTTTTAGGCCATCCAAGATTAGGTGGGGGGGGGGGGGGTTAGCTCGAGTCTTTTTTTTGACAATGATTAGAGATGAAAGGATGTGTCTTTCCTAGACTTTTATTTTAATTTGCTTTAGATAGTTTCACATATTTTTCTTTGGAACAATTGGAATATTAACTATTGTTATTAGTATTGAATATTTGAGGATGATAGAATTTTATTTATTGATGTTATTAATGATTAGAGTTTTTATTTTTCCTTTTATTCATTATTGGATATTTTTAATATATTTGTGTTGTGAATCTCAGTGTCATGTTGAGAATAATATGAAGGTTTCTATGACAGTTGCTTATGAATGGAAAGATTATTATTAATGTATATTAAAAATTTATAGTCTACAATAACGGTTTTATAAACTGTTTTTAGTACATCAACGAAGGGAAAGCACCATCGTTGATGGGTTCCTAATTACCCACCATGAGAACTTTTATGACGGTATCCAATCGTTATTAATTGGCCTTTAACGATGGGGTTATCATCTGTTGTTACAAAATAATAACAAGCATACAAAACTATCATTAAACAACAACAATGAGAATGTAAAACTATCATTTTATAGTAACAACGGGAAAAAATTCCTTATCACTGATGGTAACGACGGTGATAATTACCGTCTCAGATATGAATGATGGTAATATATTCCATCGTTGTAGACCCTATAACCATGAGTATTATAACCTTTGTGACACTTTAGTGAGGAAGGCTTCAACGACGGGTGACAAAGGGATTTTTTCCAGTCGTTGGCATATAATAACAAAGGTTTTCAACTCTTTAACGAAGAAAAATCCCATTAAATACATAATTTCTTGTACTTTGTCTTAGACCGATGTTATTCTCTTCTTTAGAAAAGAAGATTGTATGCATATCACATGTCAAAATTCCGAGTGGATAGTGGACACATGAGTTACATGTCATGCTACATCTAATCAAGAACTTTTCGCGTCATATAAAGCAGGTGACATTGGCAATGTGAAGATGGACAATACTAACTGCTTGAAAATTATGGGTCTTGGTGATATTCACTTGCAGACAGATACCAGATGCATATTAATTTTAAAGAATATGCGACATGTTCTCAATTTGCGGATCAACTTGATTTTGGGTCTTACTTTGGACCAAATGGGATATGAAATTTAATTTGGTGAAGGAAAATGTAAAATAACCAAAGTCTCTCTTGTAGTGGCTAGAGGAAGTATATGTTGTAATTTATATAAGGCTCCAACGAAGGCTTCATATGATTCTTTAAGCGTGGCTCAAGATGCTGATACTCTCAGTTTGTGTTATAGGAGGTTCGAGCACATGAGTGAGAAGGGCTTGTAGGTATTGGCAAAGACGTCTCTCATTCCCTTTACCAAAGGTTCATCACTCACCTATTATGATTATTGTTTATTTGGCAAGCACATATAGTTTCTTTTAGTAAATGTTCTAAAAGAAAAGATAATATCCTGAGTTTAATTTATTTTGATATTTGTGGTCCTATCGAGGTAGAGTCCTTGGGTGGCAATAAGTATTTTGTCACATTTATTGATGATGCATCGTGAAAGATGTTGGTCTTCTTGTTGAGGATAAAGAATCAGGTGCTTTCAGTCTTCTAGCAGTTTCGTGCCATTGTGGAGAGGTAGACAGGAAAGAAGTTGAAATGTTTGCGCACTGATAATGGAGGAGAGTAAACTTTCATTGAGTTTAGAGATTATTGCTCTAAGCATGGTATTCGGCATCAGAGGATAGAGCTCGGCATACTAGAACATATTAGAGTTGCAGAGAGGTACAACAGGACCATTGTGGAGAAAGTCAGATGCATGTTTAAGATGGTGAAATTACCTAAGAGTTTTTAGGATGAAGCTGTTCGTACTATATGCTATATAATCAACAGGTCCCCTTCGGTTCCTTTGAATTTTTATATTCTAGAGAGGGTTCGGTCCGGGAAAGGTATTTCCTACTCTCATCTAAAAGTGTTTGGTTGAAGGGTGTTTGTACACATTCCAAAGGAGAAGAGCCAAAAACTTGATGATAGGGCGGCTCCTTACATCTTCCTTAGTTACGGAGAAGATGAGTTCAGCTATAAGCTATGAGATCTAGAAAAGAGATGAATTATCATACGAGTAGATGTGTTTTTTTAGAAGGACCAGACTATTCAGATCTCGAGAGAGCAGAGTAGTCATAGAGTTTACAAGTGAGATTTCAGATATGACACTCGTTTCGTCTCCAGTATAGTTGCATCCTATAGATACAGAGCAGTTGCATCCTATAGATACAGAGCAGTTGCATGATGATAGTGTTGATGATGATGGTCAGATACCAAAACAGGAAGACGATAATTAGTATTATGAGTAAGACACTCCTCAGCAGGGGAAGCATCACTAGCAATAGGAGATTGCAGAGTCATAGTTTAGGAGATCAACTAGAGAACATAGTCCATCCATAAGATATCCTCTTTTAGAGTATTCCTTGCTGACAGAAGAGGGGGACCAGAGAGCATTCAGGAGGTACAAACTCATAAAGACTACGACATATGGTTTTAGGCTATGTAGGAAGTGATGGAGTCTCTCCAGAAGAACGGTACTTATGAGTTGGTGGATTTGCCAAAGGACAGAAAGGCCTTGAAGAACAAAGTGAGTGTTCAAGTTCAAGATGGATGACTACAAAGAGATTTAGAAATACAAAATCAAATTAGTGGTGAAAGGCTTTGACCAAAAAAAAGACATTGATTGTGATGAGATTTTTCACCGGTTGTAAAGATTACGTCTATTAGAGTTATCTTGTGGTTAGCAGCTAGTTTGGACCTCGAGATTAAGCAGCTTGATATGAAGACTGCATTTCTTTATAATAATTTTGGGGAGGAGATCTACATGTAGCAAATGGAGGGTTTTCAAGTGAAAGAAAAAAGAACACATGGTATGCAGGTTAAAGAAGAGACTCTATGGTTTAAAGCAGACACTAATGCAATGGTACAAGAAATTTGACTATTTCATGTTGATTCATGGCTACCAGAGGGAAAGTTGTAGATTGGTGTATATTTCAGGAGATTTTTAGATTCTAGAGTCATTATCATTTTACTTTATATGGACGAAATGTTGATTGTTGGTCAGGACAATCAGATGATTGGTTGGCTGAAGAAGGAGTTATTTAAATCCTTTGACATAAAGGATTTGGGCTCGGCACAGTGCATTATTGGTATGTATATTGCTCGTGATAGGAAAGATAGGAAGATATGTTTATTACAGGAGAAATATGTTGAATGGTTGCTTGATAATCAACATAAAAGATGCCAAGTCAGTTAGTACTCCTCTTGTAGGTCATTTGAAACTTAGCAAGAAGTTTTGCCCAACTACAGATGAAGAAAAGAGTGAGATGGAGAATATTCCTTACTCTTCGGCTGTAAGAAGTTTGATGTATGTTGTGGTTTACATTAGATCATATATCGCTCATGCAGTTGATATTATGAGCAGGTTTCTTTCTAATCCATGAAAAGTTCATTGAGAATGAATAAAGTGGATCTTGAAATATTTGAAAAACAGTTCTAGATTGTATTTGAGTCTTGGAGATTCGAAGGTAGTATTACATGATTTTGCAGATGCGGATATGATGGGTGATCTCCATCACAAGAAGTTTACCTCAATTTGGTTGTTCACTTTTACAGGGGAAGCCGTATTTTGGCAGTCCAGGTTACAGAAGTGTGTTGCTTTATCTATAACAGAGGCAAAATATATTGTACCTGTAAAAGGCGTAAGGAGATGGTTTGGTTAAGAAGATTCTCTAGGATTTAAGCTTGCAACAGGACAATTATCAAGTTTTTATTGATAGTTAGAGTGGTCTTGATTTGAGTAAAAATTCTACATTCCACTCTAGGACAAAACATATTGATGTGAGATATTATTGGCTTAGAAAAGCTATTGAGAAAGATGCGCTGAAGCTATAGAAGATTCAAATAGATAAAAATTCGACATATTTTTAATGAAGACTGTTTCCAGAGAGAAGACCGAGTTGTGTCAGCGATTGTCCGGTATGAACTCTTGGTGAGGAGTCATAGATTGGCAGGAGGTGGAAATGTTGGGATCGAGACCTATATTTTTTTGGTGGCCCATTGATTAATAGTAAGGCCCATGTTGCATTCTCTTTGCAACAAAAGTGGATGGGAGGTGGGCCCCATTTAGACTAGCAAAATGAATTCATGATTCCTTTATATGCACATGACACCCATCACCCTGAGATTAGTTTTTTTGGAGCTACAGTAACCCGAGAACAATTTGTTGAGGACCTGCTCGAATTTTGAGTAGAGAGGGAAAAGGAGAGAGAGAAAAGTTGAGATTCCGGATAGCTCGGCTGTCTGATTGCAATGATTCAAAAGTCGTTGTCTTCAGAAAGATGATGTTGTCGAGGGTAAGGTGTTGATTTCTCTGTAGGAGTTGAAGATTTGTTGTGAGACGGATTTTAGGATTTTAATATTCTAGAGGTAACGTTATATTTTTCTCTTGTGATTTAATCCTTAAGTTCAAGTGTAACTTTGAGGGACTATACTCTCGATTGATAGTGAAATATTGCTCTCTAAATTACCCCATGGATGTAGGCATGATTTGCCGAACCAAATTAAATTTTGTTGTTTGCTTGCATGTGGTACTTTTATTGGTGCAGTTATTTGTTTAGTGTTTAATTTCTCATATTTATCTTCATAAAATTCCTAACACAAAACTGACAAACTAACAAAAATTAAAAGAAGCAAAACTGTATGGATTCTCCTAATGATATATTTTTGCTGAAAACAAGTACTCCCAGCTTCTGGCGCAAGGCACAATTAGCCTTTTGCATTATATAAGCGTTTTGATTGTTAAAAACCGTAGTGTCCATGATATAAAAACATCAACTTCAAACACGTTTACAGTCATTTCAATGTGGTCTTAAAAGCGACAAATGTCTAAATAAAAAACTAAGGGCAACTTTAACTATCAAAATAATGATAATTACTCTTACATCCTCAAAATAAACATGCAGGAAGCAAGAATCCTAAAGTTTTCTTAGTCACCTACAGAACTCGAAGAAAGGACTGCGACTTATCACATGACTCGACTGAAGATCTGCCAAAGAGGTGCGAGAGCCAGGGAGAAGACAATGATATCAAAATTGAGTAGCAGTATCTAATAGATCAAAGGACGGAAGGTGGATTCCTCAGTTCCTGTCATTAGATCATTATTTTATGCGGTTGTCGCTGCCTTTTTCTGACGCTCTATGTACTTTATGTCTTTTGGGTTGTTTCGCTGCACTCTTCTCACAAAAATAGAAAAATAGAAAGAAAGGAAAAAAAAGGTGGGTGCGTGGGTGGGTGGGTGGGTGGTGGTGGGGGGGGGGGGGGGGGGGGGGGTGCGCCCCCCCCCCCGCCCCCCCCCCCCCCCCCCCCCCCCCCCCATTGCTTCCTGCGCCCAATTTCCTAACAACTATTCCACCCTCTCCCAAGACTTTTTCAACGCTCCCAAAAACCCCAAAAGTAAACCTATTATTCTCCAAGACCCTAAAACATAAAACCCAAGAGTTTTAAACTTATGAAGACCATAATACCATTTCTCTCTTTCTCTTTATTTATCTATGATGATTTCCCGCCCCATCTCTGCGTGAATCCGCCGCCACCGCCTCTGATGTCGATCTAGTGTCGCTGGATCTCAACTTGCAGCCTTGCCAGATCAGCTAGCTCGTGGGCCCCATTGCCGCCTTCTATGATGTCTCCGTCGCTACCGGCAATGACAGTGGCTCCGACGTCGACGAATCGTGTTCTTGGAGGGTGTTTCAGCGGGAGATAATCGTTGGAGCCCAGAGGCAGGAGGCCGAGAGTGTCTGTGGGAGGGTACTGTCGTTCGATCTTAATGAGCTACCGCCGGCGTCGTCCATGCTGTTTTAATTTGGTTTTCTTTTTCCCTTTTTCCCCCTTCTTAGAACATAGTGCCACTGTATATAGTTATTTTTTTTGTTTTTTACTTTGGCTTTTTTGGTTTCTAGTTTAGGAATGATGGGGGAAGTGGAGTTCAGTTTTTGGAGTAAAAACTTTGGTGCTGGCATAGCTATTTTGGTGATGAAGTAAAGGCTCGGCTTCTTTTTGAAATTGATCTCTTTACCGGATATATGTGAAGGTGTTACGGGTTGGTTGTTAAGGTTACGGGTTGGTTGTTAAGATTAAGGGTTGGTTTTTAAAGTTATGAGTCAGTTGTTAAGGTTACAGATTAGTTGTTAAGCTTAGGGGTCGGTTGTTAATGTTAGGGGTTGGTTGTGAACCTCGTTAACCTCCGTAACCTTAATAACCGACCTGTGACCTTAACAACCAACCCATAACTATAACAACCAACCCTTAACCTTAACAATCGATCCGTAACCTTAACAACCAATGCGTAACCTTCACAACTCATAGCCTTAACAACCGACCCTAACCTTAACAACCGACCTATAACCTTAATAACCAACCTGTAACCTTAACAACTGACCCCTAACCTTAACAACCGACCCCTAACCTTAACAACCAACCTATAACACCTTCACAACCGACGCGTATCCTTCACAACTAATATAAACTCGTTATCTTCAAAACCAACATGTAACCTTCCTTCACCACCAACGCATAAGCTCAACAACAAATTTATTACTGTAAAATAACAATAATATATAAATTTACATAATATATTTTAATCTCAAGTTACCGATGTTCACAACCAACACGTAACCATAACAACCGACCCGTAACCTTAACAACCAATGCTTAATCTTAACAACTAATCCGTAACCTTAATAACCAAATAGTAACACCTTTACAATAAACCCGTAACATCTTCACAACCAACGCGTAATCTTCACAGCCAACACGTATCTTTCACAACAAACCCGTAACACCTTCACAACCGACGCGTATCCTTCACAACCAACCTGTAACCTTCAAAACCAACATGTAACATCCCTTCATCACCAACTCATAATCTTAAAAACAACTTTATTACCATGAAATAACAATATATATAAATTTACATACTCTATTTTAATATCAAGTCATCGATTTCCTTACAAGTATTCCGACGATAAATGAACGTTGTTTTCTTCCCGATGGTGAAACTTTCCTGTTGTTTCCATACAAATATTCTGCCAAAAATACTAGTTTTCCCATGACTTTTTCTTCGCCTTATGAACAAACACCGTAAAAGTATTACTACCAATGTTGACACGATTGAAAAATTTTGGAGGGAACTAGAACTTTCCCCCCAAAACCCATTTTAAATCATCACAATAATATCATGAGAGGGAGAAAGGGTATTATAGTCTTTACATGTTTTAAACTCTAGGGTTGTGTTTTGGGGGCTCAGTGAATTATGTGTTTGTTTTTGGGGGTTTTGAGAGCGTTGAAAAAGTCTTGGGAGGGGGTGTAACACTTGTAATGAAATTGAGGGCTAGAAGCAAATTCCCCAAAAAAAGGAATAAAAGAGAAAAGAAGAAGAAGAAGAAGGAAGGAAAAAATTCTTTTAATCTATGTAATTTTAAGAAAAGAAGTTGGTTTATTCGTAGATTAAAAACAATTGTTAAGTAATTTGTTTAGAAAATTCTTTTTTAATCTATATATAAAAATATTTGTGGGAGTTGTAATATACATAAATTATTTAAACAAATCCCTCAACTCATTGAAGTTGTCATCAGGTCTCCTGATTCTCGTAATATTTTCAAGTAAATGACTCTAAATATTACTTCTACTCTTTAATAGATGGACTCATTTAAAATAATTTGAGAATTAAAGGATCTAATAGTAATTTTAATAATTTGCGAGGTCATTTCTAAATGAGTTAAGAATTGACCAGGCATGATAGCACTTTTCATAAAGTATAAAGTCTAGAAAGCACCTAAACTTTACACAGCTTTTCTAGAAAGCCTTTAAACTTCTAATTTAATCTATTAAGCACCAAAGCTTTACGCAACTTTTCTATAAAGCCCTCAAATTCTTATTTCAATGTATATAGCCTCAATGTTTTTACTTTCAAAGTTTTAATTAGAATATTTGATCAAAGTTCTTATTTTCAAAGTTTTAAACTTTTCTATGAAGCCCTCAACTACATATTTAGCTAGGGTATAATTAGAATATTGTAAAATTATTTGATCAAAGTTTCAATTTTTTTACCCCCTAGTACTCAAGTTTTTGGGTGTACATAATGAAAAATTATAAGTATTGTGATGTGAATATAATTAAGATACAAGAATGCATTCGATTGAAGTAGAAACAACATGTGCAATTGAATTTTGTTGGGTTTCTTTTTCTTTAGGCAAACATTGATGAGGGTTTTTTCTTTAACTAATCTATAATCTTTTTAGTTATATGAAATTATATCCTTCTACAAATGGTAGGCATGAGAGTACTCAATTCCTTTAAAAATAAATTCAGTGAGGCCATTATACCCTTTTATAGTTATGTCAAACCAACATAAGGGCTATATAGAATGAAAGTACAAACTTTAGGGGCTTAATAGACTAAAACAACAGTACGAGAGTTGCGTAGAAAAGTTGGACTAAGTTTAAGGGCTTAATAGATTAAAGTAAGAGTTTGAGGGCTTTACAAAAAAGTAGATTAATGTTTAGGGTCTTATTAGATTTTGAGCTCACTTTGCATGATATAAGGTATTTGTTTCAAAATATGAGAGCTCTAAGACATTAATATTGGAAGGAAAAAAGGCTGAAGTATATCATTTTCAGAGTAAAATATGGGTAAATTTTGAGTCTCTTACTTAAAATAAAAAACTGAACTTTTTAAAAATTAGATAGGCTTTGAAATCATTAAAATTGCTATTGTGCTCAAGTATTCCAAAATTATTTTGAAATTAATCCCTTCAGTTAGTAGCAATGTTATTAGGTCATCTAATTCTCGCAATCCTTTTTAAATTAATCTTTTTAGTTATTTCTTCCATATTTTATTGAAGAGAGTAAATTCAAAATAAAGTTTTAAGAATTAAGGAACCTAATATTAATTTCAATTATTTAAAATATTAATTTCTAACTAAGAATTGTAAAAATTAATAATAATTTCATGATTTGAGGGATTTGATTTCAAAACATGAAAGATTTAAATACTCATATTGAAAATAATTTTTTAAGTAAAAGTTAAAAAAGGTAGAACTTTGAGGGAATCGAATGTGGGATGTATGTGTTGATGTCCTGAGACTCAGCAGCGAGATTAATGGGTAATCCCGAGTTTAGCGACGAGGCTCAGAGTCGATATATACGATGTGGATTCCCTCATCCCTTTGATTGGTCGATCCCCGGTCTAAAAGGAGTAAGCTGCAAAATAGGCATGTTAAAGGACCAGAGTTGGGTTCTCTGGTCATTTGTCTGATGGTCAAGTCAGTATTTGAGCTTGAGTAGAGAAGAAACTAAAGTTTAAGTGTGCAAAAATTGCATACCTCTGACCTTGAAAAGGGGTCTGAGGATCATCTTTTTTAGTAGATTGCGACGCTCCTGGGTTCACACAAGGCTGCAGTCCAAGGTGAAACCAACAATGTCAAACCTTCCATGCACCACACCGTGCAACAACATGTTTTACCATCACAATTAACATCTATTTAGTAGAGTTAATAACAGGTGTAGGTACAAAAGCAAGTAAAAGATAATACACGAAGGACTGATGAAATAATAATGATCAAATAGATGTCTCATCATCCAACAAATAGAAAATACATAGTCAATGTCTGAATAAATAAACTGGAGTACTCAACAAGTCTCAAATACAAATATTTGACAAAAGGAAAATAAGGCACACAGCCTTTACAACTTCTAGAACAATACTCTCAACTGTCTAACGTAATCTATAGTAGAGCTCCAACATAAGTATAACTAAACAGCTGAACACTAAGGTGTGTCGCCATCAAAACCTGCGACTCTCCGGGCTCCTGGCTCGTTACCTGAAAGGGGGAGGGACAATGAGCGTCAAAGCGCTAGCGAGTAACATCACAACCAACCCCAAGGGAACAGGGCTCGTTGTATATGAAAATACAGTTAACATTTAATAGATATAAAAAAATCATTGATCTTTCTAAAGAGGGTTTTAGTATTTAGAAATTTATAACACGAGAATAGGTACGTCGAGCGAAATAATCCAAACAAGGAAACCCTCATGTATATACCTTGTATCTCAAATTGTAAACCCCTAACCACCAAACCCGAGGTTCTAGTACAGGAACAAAATAAAAGAAATACAACCAATCACAGAACGTAAGTGCAGTGCTATGCCATAGCCTACATGAATATCATGTTATAGCTTACATGAGTATCATATCAAAATCCACATAAGTAATCATGTCATGGTCTTCCGTGAGGAAGTTATGTGCAGGGAAATATGTCTAATGTGGGAATCATATACTGTGGTTTCCAAACTCACGGGAACAAGTGGCAGATGTCCAACATGAGGACTGAAGTGGATTATAGTCCAACACGAGGACTTCACTGGATTATAGTCCAACACGAGGACTGTAAAATAGAGAAAATACAGCCAAGATACATAGTGAAATCTACATAAATCAATTCACACTCAAAACAGTGAGTATATCCCCAATTGGTACCTCCAGATTATCTGTCATACATGTATACATAATAAGGCCAAAAACCAGAGTCAAATATCAGGCCAAAACTTCGAACATGAACAGAACAGACAGAACAGGGAATAGATAAGCAGACTGTGCGGCGGTCGACCGTACCGGTCGACCGCGTTCTGACACGAGCCGGGCGGTCGACTGTGCGGCATCTCGGTCGACCGTCAAAGCGCCGCGGTCGACCGCTGCGGCAACTCGGTCGACCGCCAGAGCATCGCGGTCGACCGGGTCGATCGACCGCCGATGATCTCTGCCTCTACAGAGAGTTCAGCGGTCGACCGCACCGGTCGACCGCCAAGCGGACAGAAACCCAAATCTGGGTTTCTGTCAACGCAAAACCTGAAACAAAATTTTAAAAAAATTCTACGATAACAAGTGTTCTAATGTCTCTAGAAGAAAAACAACTAATCTCAAGCATGAAATCCACATTCCTAATATTTCAAAATACATGAGAAACAAATTAAAACGTTTTAATGACAGTAAAACATGATTAAACTCTTGTTTAAGAGATCTCAGATCTAGATCTTCATTAGACAAAACATTGGTGAATTTTTATAAACTGAAATCTTGATTCTTGCATCCCATATTATAAAGAACTCATTTTTATACGAAAATACCTTTTGGGCTCATCAAAAACTCATGAAAAATTGAAATAAAACCTTAGAAAATAGGGGTGAGGGATTGGGCGAGATGATACTCGCCTTAGGTGCTGACAAATGCCCTCAAGATGATCCTCCTTCGATCTGACCTGTAAAATCCCACTGCAACTCCTTCAAACTTCTCAAAAATCGCCAGATCCAGCTAGGGTTTTGAGAGGGGAGAGAAAGGGGGCTAGGGTTTTGGATCTCAGGTCTGAGAGAGGCTCTCTCGGGCATAATAGTTAATATACCAACTCACAAACCCGACCCGAAACCCGTTTGAACCCGAAACTGAGAAAATTCTCTGAACGCTGTGCGATCGACCGCCACGGTCGACCGCGCAGCCCAAAGATGCCTGCTGGAAGGAAAATTCATAAGCTGGTCATATAACTCGATTCCTCTCACACATAATTACTTAATGGGTTCCCAAACACTGCTAAACATGTACATCATAGATATATATGATTATTTATCACCAAAGAAATATTTATTACTATTAATTCACATATTTTATTATAAAAAGATTTCGGGGTTTTACATTCTTCCCCCCTTAAAAGAATTTCGTCCTTGAAATTCGGAAATCATACGAATCTTGAAGTATGAACTCCTAGATAACTTTATGGAGATATTTACACTTAACGATCTAAAATGATAATATTCTCGCTTAAATCCTAATCTAGTGGAACTAGTACATCGGGCGAAAAATCCAAACAAGGAACCCCCCATACATATACTATGTGTTCCAAAAGATTAAAACTTAAGCGAAAGTATCCTCATTCTAGCGTTAAATGCAAACATAACTAAAGAAATACACATAAGTTAAGACATATAACTCAATAAGAATTAATTTACCTGCTCAACCAAGTGTGGGTAGTCGCGACGTATGTCCTCTTCGCGCTCCTAAGAAATTTCCTCAATGCCTCCTCGGTTCCACTGAACCTTTACTAAGGGAATCACCTTATTCCTGAGTCTCTTGTCCTCCCTGGCAAGTATACGAACCAGAATCTCAATAGTGGACATGTCATCCTGAAGCTCGATCTCCGGTGCATCCAATACTCGCTGCTGCTCCTCATCATGTAAGTGCTTCTTGAGCATAGAAATATAAAACACGTTGTGTATACTAGATATAGATGCTGGAAGATCTAGTCTATATGACACAGCTCCAATGCACTCTAGAATCTAAAATGGCCCAATATATCTCGGTGCAAGCTTTCCTCGGCTCCCGAATCGCTACACGCCTTTCATAGGCGATACCTTAAGCATAACCAAATCTCCAATCTGAAACTCTAGGGGTCTCCGCCTCTTATCTGCATAGCTCTTCTGTCGACTCTGAGCGGCTAGGATCCGCTCCCTAATCAAAGCTACCTTCTCAGTAGTCTGCCTCACTAGCTCTGGCCCAAGCATCAAGCTGTCCTTCGGCTCGGCCCAGCATATCGGTGACCTACAAGGTCTCCCGTACAATGCTTCATACGGGGCCATACCGAGCGTCGCTTGATAACTATTGTTATAAGCGAACTCTACTAGTTGAATATGATCCTCCCAACTGCCTAAGAAGTCAATGACACAAGCCCACAACATGTCCTCCAATACCTGATTCACCCTCTCCGTCTGGCCATCCGTCTGGGGGTGGAATACACTGCTATAGGATAGCGTGCTGCCAAATGAGTCCTGGAAACTCCTCCAAAAATATGAAGTGAAAACCGATCCTCGATCCGACACTATCGTGTCTGGTACTCCGTGAAGTCGAACTATCTCCCGAATGAAGACCCTCGCATAAGTCTCAACTGTATAAGTGGTCCTCACCGGAATGAAATGTGCTAACTTCGTCAATCGGTCCACTATCACCCAAACAGAATCATTCCCCTTCTTCGACTTCGGTAACCCCACAATAAAATCCATAGAAATGTCTGCCCACTTCTACTCTAGAATAGGTAAAGGCTGAAGTGTCCCTGCCGGTCTCTGATGCTCTGCCTTCACCTGCTGACAGGTAAAACATCTAGCCACATAGTCTGCAATCTCTCTCCGCATACCACTCTACCAGAAACGCCTCTTCAGGTCTTTGTACATCTTGGTAGTCCCTGGATGTACTGTGTACCGAGTACGGTATGCCTCATCAAATAACTCCCTCTTCAGCTCTGCACTGGCTGGCATAACCAATCTACCCTTCATCCGTAGACCTCCATCTGCTCCTATGGTCCAATCAGCCTTAGGCTCCTTGGAAATCTCCTCCTTTCGGATTTGAATCCAAGAGTCTCCCAACTGAGCTCTGACAACTCTATCACTCTAAGATGGCTGCACTGATACAGCCCCCAAAAATGCACTGGTTCCTCCAATCTCGGGTCTAAAATCAAACTGGCTAAGCGTGATAAGATCTCTATACAATGAACACCTCAAAGCCGCAACCCGATGTCGACGCTTCCTACTCAAAGCATCTGCTACGACGTTCGCCTTCCCTGGATTATACTGAATCACGAACTCGTAGTCCTTGATAAACTCAATCCACCTCCTCTGCCTCTGATTGAGTTCCTTCTGAGAAAAAAGATACTTCAGACTCTGATGGTCTGTGAATAATTTAAACTGCACTCGATATAAGTAGAGCCTCCATGACATCAGTGCAAACACCACCGCTGCTAACTCCAGGTCATGAATGGGATAGTTCTGCTCATGTACCCTCAACTGCCGTGAGATATAGGCTACTACCCTCTGAGTCTGCATCAATACGCCTCCCAAACTTGCCAATGATGCATCCGTATACACAACGAATGTCCTGTCACTGCTCGGAATAGTCAGAACTGGCGCTGTATTCAACTTAGCCTTCAAAATATCAAAGGCCTTCTGGCACTCCATGCTCCATATGAACTGTACACCCTTCTTCGTAAGGCGTGTAATCGGCGTCGCAATCTTCGAGAAGTCCTGAATGAACTTCCTGTAATATCCAGCTAAACCCAAAAAGCTGCGAATCTCTGACACTGTCTTCGGTGGCTCCTAATCAAGAACTGTCGTGACCTTAGCCAGGTCCACTGCTATGCCCTCTCTACTGATGACGTGGCCAAGAAATCTGACTTCTGAAAGCCAAAATTCACACTTGCTAAACTTAGCATACAACTGATGCTCCCGCAGAGTCCTCAACGCTATCCGTAGATGCTCCTCATTATCTGCCTCCGATCTCGAGTAAATGAGTATATCATCGATGAAGACGATCACAAACTGATCTAAGAAGGGACGGAAAATCCGGTTCATCAAATCCATGAATACCGCGGGTGCATTGGTCAACCCAAATGGCATGACCAAGAACTCAAAGGACCCATATCGAGTAAGAAAGACGGTCTTGGGAACATCCATCTCCCGAACCCGCAACTAATGATAGCCAGAACGGAGATCAATCTTCGAGAAATACCGCGCTCCCTGCAACTGATCAAACAAGTCATCAATCCTAGGTAGTGGGTACTTATTCCGAATGGTGACCTTGTTTAACTCTCTATAATCTATGCATAGCCTCATACTACCATTTAATAGATATAAAATCATTGATCTTTCTAAAGAGGGTTTTAGTATTTAGAAATTTACAACATAAGAATAGGTACGTCGAGCGAAATAATCCAAACAAGGAAACCCTCATGTATATACCTTGTATCTCAAATTGTAAACCCCTAACCACCAAACCTGAGGTTCTAGTACAGGAACAAAAATAAAAGAAATACAACCAATCATAAAACGTTAGTGCAGTACTATGTCATAGCCTACATGAATATCATGTTATAGCTTACATGAGTGTCATATCAAAATCCACATAAGTATCATGTCATGGGCTTCCGTGAGGAAGTTATGTGCAGGGAACTATGTCTGATGTGGGAATCATATACTGTGGTTTCCAAACTCACGGGAACAAGTGGCAGATGTCCAACACGAGGACTGAAGTGGATTATAGTCCAACACGAGGACTTTAATGGATTATAGTCCAACACAAGGACTGTGAAATAGAGAAAATCCAGCCAAGATACATAGTGAAATCTACATAAATCAATTCACACTCAAAACAGTGAGTATATCCCCAATTGGTACCTCCAGATTATCTGTCATACATGTATACGTAATAAGGCCAAAAACCAGAGTCAAATATCAGGCCAAAACTTCGCATGTGAATAGAACAGACAGAACATGGAATAAATTAGCAGACTGTGCGGCGGTCGACCGCACCGGTCGACCGCGTTCTAACACGAGCCAGACGGTCGACCGCTGCGGCATCTCGGTCGACCGCCAGAGCGTCGCGATCGACCGCCAGAGCATCACGGTCGACCGGGTCGGTCGACCACCGACGATCTCTGCCTCTACAGAGAGTTCAGTGGTCGACCGCACCGGTCGACCGCCAAGCAGACAGAAACCCAATCTGGGTTTCTGTCAACACAAAACCTGAAACAAAATTAAAAAAAAAATTTCCACGATAACAAGTGTTCTAATGTCTCTAAAAGAAAAATAACTAATCTCAAGCATGAAATCCACATTCCTAACATTTCAAAATACATGAGAAACAAATTAAAACGTTTTAGTGACAGTAAAACATGATTAAACTCTTGTTTAAGAAATCTCAAATCTAGATCTTCATTAAACAAAACATTGGTGAACTTCTATAAACTGAAATCTTGATTCTTGCAATCCATATTGTAAAGAACTCATTTTTATACGAAAATACCTTTTGGGCTCATCAAAAATTCATGAAAAATCAAAATAAAACCATAGAAAATAGGGGTGAGGGATTGGGCGAGATGATACTCGTCTCAGGTGTTGACAAAAGCCCTAGATCTGCAGGAGGTTGATCCCCTACGCTGAAATCCCAAAATCCCGCTGAAAATCCTCAAGAACTCCTCCCAATCACCAAGCTAAAAGAGTTAGGGTTTTAGTGAAGAGAGGGGGCTAGGGTTTTGATTTCAGATCAGAAAATGGGGTTCTCTCAGGTTATTAGCCTATATACCAAACCACAAACCCGACCCGAAACCCGCTTGAACCCGAACCTGGGAAAAACTCTCTGACCGCTGATCGGTCGACCGATGCGGTCGACCGCCACGGTCGACCGCGTCTCCCAAAAATGTCTGCTGGGAGGAAAAATTACAGGCTGGATATTTAACTCGATTCCTCTCACATATAATTACTTAATAGGTTCCCAAACACTGGTAAACATGCACATCATATATATATATATGATTATTTATCACGAAAGAAATATTTATTACTATTAATTCATGTATTTTATTATAAAATGATTTCGGGGTTTTACATTCTTCCCCCTTAAAAGAATTTCGTCCTCGAAATTCGGAAATCATACGGATCTTGAAATATGAACTCTTAGATAACCTTATAGAGATACTTACACTTAACGATCTAAAATGATAATATTCTCGCTCAAATCCTAATCTAGTGGAACTAGTACATCGGGCGAAAAATCCAAACAAGGAACCCCCCATACATATACCATGTGTTCCAAAAGATTAAAAACTAAGCGAAAGTATCCTCATTCTAGCGTTAAATGTAAACATAACCAAAGGTATAAACACGAAATAAGATATATAACATAATAGGGATCAATTTACCTGCTCAACCAAGTGTTGGTAGTCGTGACGCATGTCCGCTTTGCGCTCCCAAGAAATTTCCTCAATGCCTCCTCGGTTCCACTGAACTTTCACCAAGGGGATTACTTTGTTTCTAAGCCTCTTGTCCTCTCTGGCAAGAATACGAACCAGAATCTCAATAGTAGTCAAATCCTCCTGAAGCTCAATCTCTGGTGCATCCAATACTCGCTGCTGCTCCTCATCATGCAAGTGTTTCTTGAGCATAGAAATATGAAACACGTTGTGTATACTAGACATAGATGCTGGAAGATCCAGCCTGTATGACACCGCTCCAATGCGCTCTAGAATCTGAAAAGGCCCAATATATCTCGGTGCAATCTTCCCTCGTCTCCCGAATCGCTGCACGCCTTTCATAGGCGACACCTTAAGCATAATCAAATCTCCACTCTGAAACTCTAGGGGTCTCCGCCTCTTATCTGCATAGCTCTTCTGCCGACTCTGAGCGGCTAGGATCCGCTCCCTGATCAAAGCTACCTTCTCAGTAGTCTGCCTCACTAGCTCTGGCCCAAGCATCAAGCTGTCCTTCGGCTCGGCCCAACATATCGGTGACCTACAAGGTCTCCCGTACAATGCTTCATACGGGGCCATACCGATCGTCGCTTGATAACTATTATTATAAGCGAACTCTACCAGTGGAATATGATCCTCCCAACTGCCTTGGAAGTCAATGACACATGCCCGCAACATGTCCTCTAATACCTGATTCACCCTCTCCGTCTGGCCATCCATCTGTGGGTGGAATACACTGCTATAAGATAGCCTGCTGCCAAATGAGTCCTGGAAGCTCCTCCAAAAATGTGAAGTGAAAACCGATCCCCGATCCGACACGATCGTATCTGGAACTCCGTGAAGTCTAACTATCTCCCGAATGAAGATTCTCGCATAAGTCTCAGTTGTATAAGTGGTCCTCACCGGAATAAAATGTGCTGACTTCGTTAACCGGTCCACTATCACCCAAACAGAATCATTCTCCTTCTTTGACTTAGGCAACCCCACAATAAAATCCATAGAAATGTCTGCCCACTTCCACTCTGGAATGGGTAAAGGCTGAAGTGTCCCTGCCGGTCTCTGATGCTCTGCCTTCACCTGCTGGCAGGTAAAACATCTAGCCACATAGTCTGCAATCTTTCTCCGCATACCACTCCACCAAAAACGCCTCTTCATGTCTTTATACATCTTGGTAGTCCCTGGATGTACTGTGTACCGAGTACGGTGCGCCTCATCAAATAACTCCCTCTTCAGCTCTGCACTGGTTGGCATAACCAGTCTACCCTTCATCCGCAATCCTCCATCTGCTCCAATAGTCCAGTCCGCCTTAGGCTCTTTGGAAATCTCCCCCTTACGGGTTTGAATCCAAGAGTCTTCCAACTGTACTCTGATAACCCTGTCACTCCAAGATGGCTGCACTGACATAGCTCCAAAGAATGCACTGGTACCACCAATCTCAGGTCTGAAGTCAAACTGGCTAAGAGTGCTAAGATCCCGATGCAGCGAACACCTCAAAGCCGAAACCCGATGTTGGCGCTTCCTGCTTAAAGCATCTGCCACGACGTTCGCCTTCCCCAGATGATACTGGATCGTAAACTCGTAGTCCTTAATAAACTCAATCCATCTCCTCTGTCTCTGGTTGAGTTTCTTCTGGGAAAAGAGGTACTTCAGACTCTGGTGGTCTGTGAACAACTCAAATTGCACTCCATATAGGTAGTGCCTCCATGACTTTAGTGCAAATACTACCGCTGCTAACTCCAAGTCATGAGTGTGATAGTTCTGCTCATGCACCCTCAACTGCCATGAGATATAAGCTACTACCCTCTGATTCTGCATCAATACGCCTCCTAAGCCTGCCAATGATGCATCGTAATCTTCGAGAAGTCCTAAATGAACTTCCTGTAGTAACCTGCCAAACCCAAAAAGCTACGAATCTCTGTCACCGTCTTCGGTGGCTCCCAATCAAGGACTGCTGCGACCTTAGCCGGGTCCACTGTTATACCCTCTCGACTGATAACATGGCCAAAGAATCTGACTTCTGAAAGCCAGAACTCACACTTGCTGAACTTAGCATACAACTGGTGATCCTGCAGAGTCTTCAAAGCTACTCGTAGATGCTCCTCGTGTTCTTCCTCTGATCTCGAGTATATGAGTATATCATCGATGAAAACAATCACAAACTGATCTAAGAAGGGACGGAAAACCCGGTTCATTAAATCCATGAATACCGCGGGTGCATTGGTCAACCCAAATGGCATGACCAAGAACTCGAAGGATCCATATCGAGTAAGAAATGCGGTCTTGGGAATATCCATCTCCCGAACCCGCAGCTGATGATAGCCAGAACGAAGATCAATCTTCGAGAAATACTGCGCTCCCTGCAACTGGTCAAACAAGTCAACAATCCTAGGTAGTGGGTACCTATTCCGGATAGTGACCTTGTTTAACTCTCTATAATCTATGCATAGCCTCATACTACCATCCTTCTTCTTCACGAAGAGGACCGGTGCGCCCCACAGAGAATGACTCCGGCGAATAAAACCCTGAGCTAGCAACTCGTCCAACTGGGTCTGAAGCTCCCTCAACTCAGCTGGTGCCAAGCGATAGGGTGCGCGGGATATCGGGGCTGTGCCTGACTGTAATTCAATACAGAACTCGACCTCTCTCACAGGAGGTAACCCAGGTATGTCCTGAAAGACATCCTGATAATCCGAGACAACTCTAGTCTCCAATAACTCAGCACCCTGATCCCGTTGCAATCACCTCCTCGATGTATGCCATAAATGACTCCGCAAGTCGGTTGCCCTGAGAGGTGGCTACAATCATCTCGGACCCATCGGACGCTCGCAACTTGATTGTCTTCGCAAAACAGTCAATACTAATATGGTAGGAAGACAACCAATCCATACCAAGGATGACATCAAACTCGGACATATGCAACACTATCAAATCCACTATGAACTCTGACTCATCTAGACTGATGGTACACCTCCTACAAACACTCTCCAGAAGCGATACCTCACCTAAAGGGGTGGAAACAGATAGAGGGGTGTCTAGAGGCTGAGCTACGAGCTGGAGTCTAGTCATAAATGCATGCGAGATGAAGGAATGTGAAGCTCCCGAATCGAAAAGTATACGGGCCGGAAGAGAGTTCACAAAGAACGTACCCTCCACTACGGCTCCGCGGGCTCCATGATCACGTGGAACTACTGTATATACCCTACCCGTGGCTGAAGACTGCTCTGCTTATAGTGGTGGAGAATATGGGATAATCTGTCCCTGAGGAACATCCTGAACCGCCCGAATCTGCCCCTCAGTCCTCTGAGCTGCTGGTGGTGCCTCAAGCCTGTTCTGCTGGCCCTGACCTCTGCCCTGCTGGCGCTACTGCTGGTTCGGACCCTTACCCTGCTGGGCTCCTGCTGGTGCGCTACGGCACTCCGATGCCTTATGCCCGACCTTGTGACAGTTAAAACAAGATCCCTGGAACTTGCGTTGCTGATGCGCTCTCTGATCCTGCTGGGGTCCCTTCTTATAAGAGCTCTGATGCTGCTGCTGATGTCCAGAAAAAGATCTCTTGTTCTTGCCTTTGTCGCCGCTCTACCCTGCCTTGGCCTTTCCTTCCCTATCCTTATGAAACATGCTAGTCTCAATCTCCTGTAAAGTGGCGGCCTCAGCTACCTCCCTAACCGAATAGAACCTCCTCGAGACTAGGTATCGACGGAGATTAGGGCGAAGCCCTGCCAAGAACATCTGAGCCTGACGCTCTCCCGTCTACCACATACCCGTGAAATGTAGCAACTCTATGAATTTGCTCTAAAAATCTGCAACTGTTATGTCCCCCTGAGTCAACCGGGACAACTCAAGCTCCTTCCCCGTCCGTGCTGCAGAAGAAATGTACTGCCCATCAAAGAAGTATATGAAGTCCTCCCACGTGAGGGTCAGCCTCTACTCTGGAGTAAACTGGAGTCGGTACCACCTCCCGACATCTCCCTTCAGGCTGTAGGATGCCAGTCTCTGCTTCTGAACTAAATCTACACCGAGTATATCGAGGATATTGCTCACATCCTCCTTCCACTTATGGGCTGCAAGAGGGTCTAGTGACCCCTGGAACTCTGGTGCCCTCATCTTCTTGTACCTCTCCACCATACGAAGCCAAGCCTCCCGCTCTGTGGCTCTATCTGAGACTACTAGAGGAATGGCTGTAGGTGTGACCTCTGGGGGTCTCTCTCTGACAGGAACAGTAGGTATCCCCTGCTGCTGAGCTACCGGTGGTGGTGGTGGTGTCGGTGGTGCTATATGAGTCGTCACCAACTCCTCAATAGCTATCATCCGGGCAATAAGAGGGGCCATAAGGTTCACCAAATACTAAAGAGCCTGCTGCGGCTCGGGTGGAGCCTGCTGAGGCTCGGACTGAGCTGACTGCTGCTCTGATGGAGTTTGCTGTGACTCTGCCTGGCTAGCTCTCCTGGTACGAGGTCTACCACGTCCTGCCATCTCTCTCCCTGATGGTAAGAAAAATAAAGTTCATGAGTCAAAATAGACCTTTATAAATAGCGTATCACAATACAATTTTCACGACATATAATATTTGCACAATTACTTTAAACTTATTCAAAAGTAGTTGTCATAAAAAAAATTTCTCAAATTTCTGAGATATACGCATATATCGTCCTCACTCATACTAGGAAATTCTTGCGGACTATATACATGAATTCTAAGAAACTCTATCCTAGCTCCACAACTCGACATAGGATGATCCTAAGGATACTGGAACTAGAGCTCTGATACCAACTGTGACGCTCCTGGGTTCACACAAGGCTGCAGTCCAAGGTGAAACCAAGAATGTCAAACCTGCCATGCACCACACCGTGCAACAACATGTTTCACCATCATAATTAATATCTATCTAGTAGAGTCAATAACAGGTGTAGGTACAAAAGCAAGTAAAAGATAATACACGAAGGACTGATGAAATAATAATGATCAAATAGATGTCTCATCATCCAACAAATGGAAAATACATATTAAATGTCTGAATAAATAAACTGGAGTACTCAATAAGTCTCAAATACAAATATCTGATTAAATGTCTGAATAAATAAACTGGAGTACTCAACAAGTCTCAAATATAAATATCTGACAAAAGGAAAATAAGGCACTCAGCCTTTACAACTTCTAGAACAATACTCTCAACTGTCTAACGTAATCTATAGTGGAGCTCCAACATAAGTATAACTAAACAGCTGAACACTAAGGTGTGTCGCCATCAAAACCTGCGACTCTCCGGGCTCCTGGCTCGTTAACTAAAAGGGGGAGGGACAACGAGCGTCAAAGCGCTAGCGAGTAACATCACAACCAACCCTAAGGGAACAGGGCTCGTTGTATATGAAAATACAGTTAACATTTAATAGATATAAAAAAATCATTGATCTTTCTAAAGAGGGTTTTAGTATTTAGAAATTTACAACACGAGAATAGGTACGTCGAGCGAAATAATCCAAACAAGGAAACCCTCATGTATATACATTGTATCTTAAATTGTAAACCCCTAACCACCAAACCCGATGTTCTAGTACAGGAACAAAATAAAAGAAATACAACCAATCACAGAACGTAAGTGCAGTGTGTTGGGAACATGGTTGATGTTACAATATCTCTTGTATTTTGATGATAACAAATCATTATTTATCTAACATATTTTACTGCAGATTCAAAATATACATCTCAAAGCAACAATCAAGATATTAAGGCTACATCAACAACAAGATTTCAAAGATCAAAAGATGAAGATAATCAAGTCACTTATTAAACTATTCTAAGTATGAGGCTATGCATAGATCACACACTCAACACACACTACTCACTTAGAAGATCATAGAAAATATTCTAAGTATAATCCTAAGTATAATCAACAAATGAATAACTTATTAAACTATTGAAACTATGTATAGCATAGTTTCTGGCCGACCAAAGAAATGTCTGGTCGACCAGATATAACAACCAGAAACAGAGATTCAGAAAAATCTCTGTCTAGTCGACCAGATATGGACCTGGTCGACCAGAGGCTTCAGTCTCGATCATACAAGTTCCAGGAAGCCTTTCTGGTCGACCAGGCCTCAATCTGGTCGACCAGGCAGTCACTTCTAACAGTCATATTTTCAAATTAACTTGAACGTTTTATGAACGTTTTTGCAGTTATTTTTAAAATATTTTGAACTAAAATTTTGCCTATAAATAGGTGCTAAGTTCTGAAGTTCAAGAACAAGATTCCTTTCAATAAACTTTAGTTTTTCTTGAGTTCTTAACTCCATCTTTGAAGAGAAAAACTAAATGTTATTTTCAGTTTTGTTCTTGGTTAAAACTCCATTACTCTAGAACAAAAATCATTCCTATAGCCTATTGTAAGTCACTCACATCTACACATCAAGGCTTATAGGAATAGAAAGAGTTGTACCATTTTTGTTTCAGTTTGATAATCTCTTGAAAGAAGAGATTGTTGAGGCATTGGCAATTGAAGATTGTCAAAGTTGTACTGTTTGCGGGTTGCAAGTGCTTGCGGTTTTGCAAGTGGAAATAGTGGAGAAATCTCAAGCGAGGCTTGGGGACTGGATGTAGGTCTGGAGGACCGAACCAGTATAAATCCTTGTGTTTGCGTATGTAATTTTCTGTGATTGTCTACACATTTGTTTGATCTTTCTTACTGTTTGTGATATTATTTTATTAAAATTTAAAGTTTCCGCATTAGATTTCATAAATACTATTCAACCCCCCCTTCTAGTGTTTGAGTGCCATTGCAGCGATCCTTCAATTGGTATCAGGGCAGGTTGATCAAGGATAACAATGGCTACATCATCTACATCACAGTTCAAGGAAGGACATTCTACTCAAAGACCACCACTTTTCGATGGTTCCAATTACAACTACTGGAAGTGTAGGATGAAGATCTATCTTCAATCGATAGGATTCGATCTCTGGAACATAGTGGAGTATAATTACAACAAGCCTACTACTCCATACTCTGAATGGATGCTGGTGGAAAGGACAAATGCGAATCTTGATGCCAAGGCAATGAATGCATTGTTTTGCACAATGGATAAGAATGAATTTAACCGCGTGTCTACTTCCAACACCGCACATCAAATCTGGCACACACTCGAGGTAACCCACGAAGGAACTTCTAAGGATAAAGACTCAAAAATTTCTGTTTTAGTGCACAGGTTTGAAATGTTCAAGATGAAAGACAAGGAGACAATTGGTGAAATGTTCACAAGGTTCACCGACATCATCAACTCCCTAATTGCGTTAGGAAAGGTCTACACACAAGTGGAGATGATTAGGAAAATCCTCCGAGCTCTTACTTCGGATTGGGAGAAGAAGACTACCGCGATAGAGGAAGCCAACGACCTCTCCACAGTGACAGTAGAAAATTTGATAGGGAATTTGATGGCATACGAGGTGCAACTTGAAGATCGAAAAAAGGATAATGAAGATAAGAACAAGAAGGTTCTTGCTTTCCAAGCATCTACTGATGATGAGGATTCCGATGACGAAGAAGAGTTTGAAATAATCACACGTAAATTCAGAAAATTCTTGAAGAAAGGTAAGTTCTCTTCAAGTAAATTCAAAGATACTAACAAAGTCACCTGTTTTGGTTGTAATAAGCCAGGACACTACAAGAAAGATTGTCCCCTACAACAAAAGTTAAAGTCGAAGTCTTCTAACAATTTCAACGAGTTCACAAAGAACAAGAATGAACAAGTGAAGAACAAAAAGAAGAAGGCTTTGTCGATAACATGGGATGATAGTGACAGTCATCTTTAGATGAAGAAGAGGAAAAAGAAGATCATCAAGCGAATATGTGCTTTATGGCAAATGAATCTGATGATGATCAAGTAAGTAATCATGATGAGTTACTTGACGCATTTAACGAATTATTTTTGAAGTACAAGTAACTAAATTCTTCTTTTAAAATATTTAAAAATAAAAATAAAAATTTGAATAACACTTTAGTCTCTCCTTATGCTTCACATATAGAAGATCTTAAAGAGAAGAATAAAGAGTTATTTTTTAAAAATTACAAGTTATCTAGTAACAATCAACTTCTTAAAAAAGAATGTGATTTCTTTAAAGTTCGTATTTCAAATTTGGATGATAATGTTAATAGTCTTAAAACCAAATATGAAACTATATCAATGAATGTAGGTAAATTTAACAAAGGAAAAGAGAATCTAGATAATCTACTTTCTTATCAATTACCTGCTAAGAGTAAACAAGGATTAGGATATGTTTCTAACTCTAGTAATGAGAAAATATATTCTTCTATGCAAAAGAAAAATCATGCTTATTTATATTCTAAATTTGTGAAAAGTAATTATCATGCACATAATGATACATCTATGCATGCTAGTTCTAAGGTATTTTCAAATAATGATAGAAAAATGCATATGAAGAAAGTTGCATGTAAGAATATTTTAAAATCCAACTACATTTGGGTTCCTAAAAATGCATGTTTAAATGATAGAAAGATATACTTATCAAATTATAAAAAGGATATTTGTGATTCTAAAAACTATCTTTCAGACAATGTAGGTAAACCAAATTCTTATTGGGTTTGGTTTCCTAAATGCTAATCTCATAGACCCAAAAGTTAAAGGGTACCAAAACATATTTCTTTTATTTTGCAGGTACCTAATAAAAGGGAAACATTGATTTTAGATAGTGGCTGTTCCAAGCACATGACCGGGAACAAGGACTTATTTTCTTCCATACAATTTAAAGATGGAGGAACCGTTACCTTCGGTGACAACAACAAGTGTCAAGTGGTAGGAATTAGAATGGTTGGTATGAACTTTAAAACTCTTATTGATAGTGTGTTATTAGTTGATGGTTTAAATTATGCGATAAAAACTATAAAATAGTGTTTGAAAAAGATAATTGCATGATATATAACAATGACATGACAATTTTATTGTTCAACGGTTTTAGAAAGAAAAATATTTATATAAACAAAATACTAGGGTTGAACCAGAAGTTTTGTATTAATTGTTTCATTATTTATTATCTCCCTTTCTATTCTCCTTTTTGTTAATGACAAAGGGGGAGATATATTAGAATATTGAAATATTGACAACTATTGCAATATTGAAATATTGACATGTATGCATTGTTATACAATATTAGGATTACTAATAAGTGCTATTTTTTTGTGTGTTAAATTAACATGTATGCATTGTTGCAGGGGGAGTAAGTATGTTTAATTAAAGTTTTTCAATATTATTTGTCATCATCAAAAAGGGGGAGATTGTTGGGAACATGGTTGATGTTACAATATCTCTTGTATTTTGATGATAACAAATCATTATTTATCTAACATATTTTACTGCGGATTCAAGATATACATCTCAAAGCAACAATCAAGATATTAAGGCTACATCAACAACAAGATTTCAAAGATCAAAAGATGAAGTTAATCAAGTCACTTCGCGCTTCAAGAAGAAAATATACTTTACAAGAGTGATATAATTTTGTCTTTTCTTTTAGAATCTTTGCACAAGCCTTGATCACACACACAACACACACTACTCACTTAGAAGATCATAGAAAATATTCTAAGTATAATCCTAAGTATAATCAACAAATGAATAACTTATTAAACTATTGAAACTATGTATAACATAGTTTCTGGCCGACCAAAGAAATGTCTGGTCGACCAGATATAACAACCAGAAACAGAGATTCAGAAAAATCTCTGTGTGGTCGACCAGATATGGACCTGGTTGACCAGAGGCTTCAGTCTCGATCATACAAATTCCAGGAAGCTTTTCTGGTCGACCAGGCCTCAATCTGGTCGACCAGGCAGTCACTTCTAACAGTCATATTTTCAAATTAACTTGAACGTTTTATGAACGTTTTTGCAGTTATTTTTGAAATATTTTGAACTAAAATTTTGCCTATAAATAGGTGCTAAGTTCTGAAGTTCAAGAACAAGATTCCTTTCCATAAACTTTAGTTTTTCTTGAGTTCTTAACTCCATCTTTGAAGAGAAAAACTGAATGTTATTTTCAGTTTTGTTCTTGGTTAAAACTCCATTACTCTAGAACAAAAACCATTCCTATAGCCTATTGTAAGTCACTCACATCTACACATCAAGGCTTATAGGAAGAGAAAGAGTTGTACCATTTTTGTTTCAGTTTGATAATCTCTTGAAAGAAGAGATTGTTGAGGCATTGGCAATTGAAGATTGTCAAAGTTGTACTGTTTGCGGGTTACAAGTGCTTGCGGTTTTGCAAGTGGAAATAGTGGAGAAATCTCAAGCGAGGCTTGGGGACTGGATGTAGGTCTGGAGGACCGAACCAGTATAAATCCTTGTGTTTTCGTATGTAATTTTCTGTGATTGTCTACACATTGGTTTGATCTTTCTTACTCTTTGTGATATTATTTTATTGAAATTTAAAGTTTCCGCATTAGATTTCATAAACACTATTCAACCCCGCCTTCTAGTGTTTGAGTTCCATTGCAACGATCCTTCATAGTGCTATGTCATAGCCTACATGAATATCATGTTATAGCTTACATGAGTATCATATCAAAATCCACATAAGTAATCATGTCATGGTCTTCCGTGAGGAAGTTATGTGCAGGGAAATATGTCTGATGTGGGAATCATATACTGTGGTTTCCAAACTCATGGGAACAAGTGGCAGATGTCCAACACGAGGACTGAAGTGGATTATAGTCCAACACGAGGACTTCAATGGATTATAGTCCAACACGAGGACTGTAAAATAGAGAAAATACAGCCAAGATACATAGTAAAATCTACATAAATCAATTCACACTCAAAACAGTGAGTATATCCCCAATTGGTACCTCCAGATTATCTGTCATACATGTATACATAATAAGGCCAAAAATCAGATTCAAATATCAGGCCAAAACTTCGAACATGAACAGAACAGACAGAACAGGGAATAGATCAGCAGACTGTGCGGCGGTCGACCGTACTGGTCGACCGCGTTCTGACACGAGCCGGGCGGTCGACCGCTACGGCATCTCGGTCGATCGCCAGAGCGTTGCGGTCGACCGCTGCGGCAACTCGGTCGACCGCCAAAGCGTCGCGGTCGACCGGGTCGGTCGACCGCCGACGATCTCTGCCTCTACAGAGAGTTCAGCGGTCGACCGCACCGGTCGACCGCCAAGCGGACAGAAACCCAAATCTGGGTTTCTGTCAACGCAAAACCTAAAATAAAATTTTGAAAAAATTCTACGATAACAAGTGTTCTAATGTCTCTAGAAGAAAAACAACTAATCTCAAGCATGAAATCCACATTCCTAATATTTCAAAATACATGAGAAACAAATTAAAACATTTTAATGACAGTAAAACATGATTAAACTCTTGTTTAAGAGATCTCAGATCTAGATCTTCGTTAGACAAAACATTGGTGAATTTTTATAAACTAAAATCTTGATTCTTGCAACCCATATTGTAAAGAACTCATTTTTATACGAAAATACCTTTTGGGCTCATCAAAAACTCATGAAAAATCAAAATAAAACCTTAGAAAATAGGGGTGAGGGATTGGGCGAGATGATACTCGCCTTAGGTGCTGACAAATGCCGTCAAGATGATCCTCCTTCGATCTGACCTATAAAATCCCACTGCAACTCCTTCAAACTTCCCAAAAATCACCAGATCCAGCTAGGGTTTTGAGAGGGGAGAGAAAGGGGGCTAGGGTTTTGGATCTCAGGTCTGAGAGAGGCTCTCTCGGGCACAATAGTTAATATACCAACTCACAAACCCGACCCGAAACCCGTTTGAACCCGAAACTAAGAAAATTCTCTGATAGCTGTGCGGTCGACCGACGCGGTCGACCATCACGGTCGACTGTCGCGGTCGACCGTACAGCCCAAAGATGCCTGCTGGAAGGAAAATTCATAAGCTGGTCATATAACTCGATTCCTCTCACACATAATTACTTAATGGGTTCCCAAACACTACTAAACATGTACATCATATATATATATGATTATTTATCACCAAAGAAATATTTATTACTATTAATTCACATATTTCATTATAAAAAGATTTTGGGGTTTTACATAGATGTAGGCTGTCTAAAAATTACTGCGGATAGCTGATCCCCACAAAACACTGATGATGAGAGTTATAATCTGACAACTTTCACATTGACTCATAAAAGTTATAATCTGACGACTTTCATGATAATAGATGATTAAAGTTATAATCTGATGACTTTCATGATAATAGATGATTAAAGTTATAATCTGACGACTTCTACATCAACGGACTAAAGTTACAATCTGACGACTTCCACATCAACAGAAGAAGGTTATGATGTGACGACTTTCATAATAGCATATGAGAGTTATAAATTTATAACTCTCATATTTTAAAGAGTCGAATACAAGGATTACAAGATGACGATTCTTGCAACACTCAAAAAAAGAGATTACAAATTGACGATCTCTTCAAACCAAAATGCGAGGGCTATCCCCGCTTTTCAAGTTCAAAAGCGGACCTCACCTTTGGGTTTCAAGTTCAAAACATGGAGCTCACTACTGCGTTCCAAGCTTCAAACACGAAGCTCAGATTCGTGATTCATTAGTTAGACGCGAAGGTCATTTTCAGAAAGCGAGCCTCGCGTTTGACCCATTCAAATACGTTTTAAACGGTTCCAAAACCATTTTGCACATATTAACGGCATAAAACCCTCATTAAGGAGTAATTTAAGTGGTCAGTTACACCCCTTAAACCCCTATAAATAGCTAAGAAGTGAGCTACAAAAGGATCTTTTTGGATCATCTTGGAGGACGACACTCTTTGGAGGTTTTTTGAAGGCTTTTGTTGAAGCTTTGGAGCAATTTGCCTTGCCTTTTTGAACCTTGTTTTGGTTGAAGAACTTGAAGATTGGTTACTAAATTATTTTTAGTTAAAAAAGATTAATTTTCTTTCTAAAATCAACTCTTTTACAGAGTTCTTAAACTCATCCAGAGTTCTTAAACTCGTTAAGAGTTCAAAACTTGCCTTACAAGTTCATCCCGACATCAAATCAAGAGGAATAGACTAACGTTCCATGAAGTGAAGTACTCGGATCGTCAACAGGAATTAAACTCCCATTGCTACCAAGAAGAACCCAGCTTTAAACAAGGGAAGGATCTCTGTTGATTCCTTTTCTCTTTTGTAAATCGGGAAACCGATAAGAGAAATTGCAATTTCTTTTTTTAAGTCAGTTAGAGAGAGATTACTGTGAGATGTATTTACTCTTTTCCTAAGTCAGTTAGGGAGATTAATACAAATTTGCTGACAGACAGTAGGCGATGAGCCCATATTTATACCTGACTGAGAGGAAGCATAACTATGGTTGAGTCCAGGCTAACAACTAGATCTGTAGAGTTTATAGGTGTCAACTACGCATGCGGTGAGTCATCCTTGATTGGATGTGAAGGTGATTGAGGTCGTGTCCAGCCTTTTTTCAGTAGGTGATGAGCTCATATTTTATACTCGACTGAGAGGGTAGAAGCGTAACTATGGCTAAGTCCAGGCTGACAAGCTAGATTGGTAGAGTTGATAAGTGTCAACTGCGCATGCGGTTAGTCATTCTTGATTGGATGTGATGGTGATTGAGTCATCCTTGAAATTGCATACCTGTGGCCCTGAAAAGGGGCTTGGGGACCAGCCTTTTTTTTACTAGGCGATGAGCCCATATTAATAGTCAACTGAGAGGGTAGAAGCATAACTATGACCTAGTCCAGGCTGACAACTAGATCGGTAGAGTTGACAGGTGTCGGCTCCGCATGCAGTGAGTCGTCCATAATAGAATGTGATGGTGATTGAGGAGGCATGGGGGTGATGAGTCATAGAGGCTTGTGGTACTTGCAATGATGAGAATAGATAGCTTTTGGTGTGGAGTTCGAGGATGAACTACCTCTTGACTTGGCTTTGCAAGAGGGACGATAAGTACTTCCTTTCTAGTCGGCCTCACAAGTTGTCGACCCAGCTCTAAATGGATGAGGGTGGCCGATTCGTTTGATGAGGTCTGGTGAGAGCTAGTCTCGACTTGGCTTGACTCGGGAAGGGTCGAATGCCTAGGTGACCCGAGTCATCCCTGGCTAGGGTGAGTTGGCATGATTGATCATTACTAATATGGGACGCGTCTCAGCTCTAGAAGAATGATTAACATTTAGGTTAATCATGGTCATCACAGTATGATTTTGTAAGGGAGGATTATACCAACCGGGCTACTTAACATTTATAATTATTTAACTGTCTCAGTTTATATAAATTAAACTATTTTACTGTAGCTATGAAAAGACTTTCTAGAGTTATAGACCGCATATATAATATGCTGTTAGCCTCACCAAATACTGTTCAACTGTTCAAAATTGAACTTGCCAACAAAAACTATATCATGCATCTTGTTAGAAAATCCGTAAGCTTGGCAGCAAAACGGCATGCATTTTGTAAGTGGTATGCCCTGGTAATTCAGGCACAAGGTGCATTTTAGTTTCCTGCATCTGAAAAGCATCTTGACAAAAACATCAACTTCAAACACATCTGCATCATTTCAAGAGCGGTCATGAGAGCGATAAAATAATATTAAGTATAACTTTAATTATCAAATTAATAATAATTAATCTTCCGTCCATCGAATAAACAGAAAGCAAGAATCCTAAACTTTTTGGTTACCTCAAGATTCAGAGGGAAGGACTTGGCAAATTTCCACATGTCATTCCTTGTTTCTATCTGGACCTTGCTTACAACGAAACTCTTTACATTTTTCAGTTCTTGGATTCTATTTGTTAGAGACAAAATTAGCTTATCTTTTTTTATTACATTTATTTGTTACAGTTTTGCTAGATTTAAGAAAATATTCTCATGTGTTTGAGGTTTGTTTTCAGCATCATCAGAAGAAGGATGACGATGACTAATGACAGAAATTAAGATGATGACTCTTGTTGGTCTACGGTAGCCCTCTGTAAAAATAGAAAAACGAAAAAGAGAGATTAACTTGCATCTTTTTGGCTTTTCGTTATAGAAATATCTACTTGCATGTTTTAGCTGCCTAACCTGTTACAAACAAGATACCAAAACCGGTCTTTTCAAGAGTAAGTCTAAGCAAAGAAGACAAATGAATTATAGTTGCACAATTTTGGTACATTTACAAACTGATTCCCTCTGATACACGAATTGATTCCTCAAAATTTCGTACATCTGCAAACCGATTCCCTCTGATATGCGAATTGATTCCTCAAAAATGACGTACCGCTTATGTTGGTATTCCCATTCGCCAAAGTGCAACTCATTGCCAGGTAACAGACATGTGTACTGCATTCTATGCCCCAACCAAGTTGGTGGTCAAAGACCAACAGGGATGACAACTCAGACGATTTGTTGAGTCGATATTCCCTGATGTCGATGTTGGATATAGGTGCCCTGTAGGCAATAATTATATATTATAACAGGACCTATATGAATATAACATCATTGTTTAAAATAATAGTATTTTATTTTGGTCAGATTTATCTGGTATTTTAATATAGATAAAGTCCTTAGAATGATATCAGACTATCAGACATTTCGGATATGATCGTAGTGAAGAGATCTGATTTGTCGCTGACGTATATTCTAAAATATTCCTAGTTAATGAAGTGTTGAAAATATGACATCATCACTTTGGGAAGACTAGTGTATACTCTATTTCGCATTTGGTAGGATGATGATCCATCTCTTGGATCATTGATGTGAGACATCAAGATATAGTGTACAGGTGACTCATTAGTGAATGAGTTGACTGAACGACTCACTGAGAGCATCTAGTTAGTAATTATACTTAACTGTTAAATAGAAGTTCTTAGGTGATATAGTACTAAGTAGTCTCATGACCTGAGGCATGAGTGCAATATCTAACATGTCAGTATAGGTGTACTTAGACTTTTACCTAACCACAGTTCTTATCGAGTTGTGCATAACAGTTCTTGTTGGGTACATCCCAAGGCATAAGTAGATATTGAGATGCTAATATGGGATTCGTCTCTTCCAATATAGGGGGTTAATGTCATAAGATTATTTAATATAACTATAACCTGGAAATCCTTGGTCGAGATAAATAAGATAAGCTGAGTGTCAGTTTGATCTTATAGGTTATGAGTTTAATATTAACAAACACTAATTGAGCTATTAGGGTTTGACAGTTTTCCATACACTAGGCTCAATAGTATAACATGGTTTGACGAAGAGACCGGACTATACGACATTATCACCGAGTGATCCTGATAAAATTGTGTAAGCATATTGCAAACATTTATCACAACTAATACCCGGGTAGTCTTCATGTGTAGCTAGCACCTCTGTTGTACTTGTGGATATGATCCACTGCCGAGTCTTATAGTTGGGCCCTAGAGTCACACCAAGCGCGTACTTAAATCCTATGAAATATAAATTTATGGAGGAATGTGTATGATTGATACGCATATATGATTTTCATCAGATACACATAAACGGTTATATGTATCGGTAAAATCAGAATGCTATGTGTTTAAGAAATAAATTTTAGTATTTTTCCCATAAAGTTAACTTTTAGTCAACTAGTTAACTTTTTGGTCAACAGTTGACTTTTCGTCAACTCATTGACTTTTTGGTCATATGGATGACTTATTAGTTAATGATTGAAAAATTACGAAATACCGTATTGATGTGGTATTTTCATTTATGAAATATGAACTTTATTATACCTTGATTAATGAGTCATGAGATGAGTCATTAAGGTGGTATGGTTTGGGAATATGGTTTTAGCACAAAGTTTTGATTCTTCATGATTTATTACATGACTCATGAGATGAGTCATTGCATGACATGAAAGAATCATTGTTTTGATGACTCATAGTGTGACTCATAGGATGAGTCATTCATGTCATGACATATTCTTCCTCTATAAATATGAGCTCTCTTTCTTCTTTTATGGTTAATGGAAAAATAAAATAAGGGTTTATTCATAGTTGCTTTCTATAAAAGAAAAGAAGAGATATCTACCTCTTACAAAACTCTAGCAATCTTTGAGTAAGAGAAAGTAGTCGGATTTTAAAATACCCCGGGGTGGATATATTGCCTTGTGTCTCAAGAAGACTCTGATTTTATCAAGCTCACTTGAAGACTTGGAGATCCACTAGGAGGAGATTTACCACTACAAGGAGCAAGAGCTAGGGGTTGTTCGATCTTCCATCAAATCACGCTTCAAAAGTATGACTTTATAACCATTGTATGCTCTCTTTAATATCGGGATCATGTTAGATTTAATTAGGATGGTCCTATTTTGTATTTTATGCTCTCTACATGCTTAGTAATTTTATACATACTATCTTCCGTTGCATATTTTGCATGTTTTTAGCATGAATTTGCAACATGGTATCAGAGCCATGGTTCCATCTAATTGAATCTTTACATGCATATCTAACTCATAGAGGACTTTGTACTTGCTTCTAGTTACTAGTTTAATTAAAAGATGTTTTAATAAAACTAGTTAATTAATACAAGTTGTTTTGTAATTAGTTATACTAGTTATTTATTCAAAAATGTTAATTTTGGTTCATAAGTTTTTAAGAGTAAAAACACTTGTATAAATTACAAAACACTTATTTACAACTAGTGTAGTTGTATGTTAGAAGCATGATAGTCCTATTTGAGTTAGGATAATCCCTATGTTATCTAGTTTTCCAATTTGTTGCATAACTAGATAGATGCATATTTCTTAAATTTGATTAAGTTATATGTTTTATATCATCTTGCGTGAATGTTATGTTTATGGATGGTAGTGGACAATGATTCTCTTGTATTTATTGTATTGATGTAATATAGCTACAAATGTAATATTATTTTTGACCTCTTCCCTCATGAGTACGGGCTACGCCTACGGGTTTAGGCACTTGCTCACTGATCATGGTCTACGCCTACGGGGATAGGCTCTTGTTCGGGTGTGGAGGGTGGGTATGGTTGTTTAGTTTAGTTATTTTATTTATGGCTTTTATTTTATATTCAATGTAATATTATTACTCATTCTACGAGATAGTTTTTCCATTATAAATGGGGCTTGCACGTCCTATGTATATGTGATTGTAATAATACAGGATTTGTAAGGGAGATTGCACTGCAAGGAGTTGTAAATTGCTTGCCGAAAATGTAATTAGTGTAGTTGCATTTTGTTCCTTTAGTTGTCCACTACCATTCCATATTTTGCTATTACATATGTTGATATGTTTGTTGTGCCCTAATTGTAGATGTCAATACAATTGGGTGCTATATTCTGCAAAGTTTATATATCTATCTCACTAGAGAAATAGTTTTTTATTATAAAAACTCATTTTAAACTTTGTGAGACATGGCAATAAGAGTTTATTGACCATAGAGTGGTTAGACCGACATTAACATAGTGTTAGTGTGAAAGTTAAATAAATCTATAGCAGTTAAAAGAGATATATTTAGAATAAACTTTTAACTAGTGTCTAGAAAAGTGATTATGAGATATAACTCATGGGGTGATGCCCAACTTAAGATAAGGGGTGATGCCCAATCTTTCGCGTTATAGTCTTAAATAGCGGTGGTTACTTAATTAAGGTCCGATGAATATTCCTGGTGAATAGATCGGAATCCTCCCACTAACCTTGCACTTTCCTGGCTAGTTTAATTATTGCAAGTATAAATATAGAGCATCTTTTAACTATACCAAGTTTGATTACGGTAAAAGATTTATGAAATCGTCCGTAGCCCTCCATCATTTCAGTTGAATAATACTAAGCTTATAAATACTTTGTTTGTTGGCTATCGTCAAGGCTACTATTCTATGGCTAAGTAGTATTCATCTGTATATAAGATATAATGATAGCTTAAATTGGTTATGCAACTTTGTTGGCTTTCGTCAAGAGTGCATAAGTTAAATTTAAGCCAGTTAAGAAATGATGGGTCCAAACTTGACTAGCTTTTATGATTTGTTGGCTATCGTCAAGATCATAAAAGACTAGGGGTAAAATCATATCAAGAATTACAAGAGTGTAAAAGACAATAGTTGTCTACCAAAGCAAGCACAAGAGCAGAGGTATATTAGACTATGTGCATACAGATATTTGGGGTCCGGCTCCGACAATTTCCAAGGGCGGTTCTAGATATTTTGTCTCGTTTATAATGATTATTATAGGTATGTTTAGGTTTATTTTCTTAAGCATAAGAATGAAGTATTCGAGACATTCAAGAAGTGGAAAGTAATGGTTGAGAACAAAACAGGCAGGAAACTGAAGACACTGAGATCTGATAATGGTACAGAGTATATAGATGGTGCTTTAAAGATGTTCTGTGATCAGGAGGGTATTGGTCGACACTGGCTGTCAGGTCTACACTACAGCAGAATAGAGTCGCAGAGAGACTGAACCGTACATTGCGGGAGAAAGTTGTAGGGGTCAAAAATTACCTATAGGTTCCGTACGTAGCTTGAGATGAAGCAAAGACGATGAACATCATCATCTGAGTCAGATGAGATTATCTCACTTTGTTGAGGTTATTTACTTCAGTTCTTGTTTCTTTCAAGAAACAAGATCAACCAGATCTGATCCTTGGTAGTCCACGGATAAAAGCATTCCCAGCACAGACAAAGATCTCATACAAGAAGTGATTGATAAACAATCTTATGTGTGTTTCTAGGAGATCCCTTTGTTTGTTTTCATTGTGTAAGAAAGTCTTATAAAAAGACTAACTTTCTTTTTTGAATCTGTAAGACGATAAACGTGTAATGGATATAGCAATGAAAAAGATTTTCAACGCAAACACACTAGCGACCACGGTGGGAGCCAATAGCCTCTCTGTCGTGGCTGTCGTGTCGCAACCGAAGATCAAGATCCTGGTTGATGCAGAGGTCGAGTACGAGTTCGACCAACAAAAGTTCGAGGAGTATGTCTAATCCTCCTTCTCCAGATCCTCGTGCCCTCGCAAGTGTAGGAAGAAGGTTCACTGGTCTTCAGAACTGAAGACCCAGGGCGATGACTCTCGCCCAATCATTGTTGAAGGTTCCTCTTACAACGCCCTCAGCCGTCCAACAAAGTCGGATATGCTAATCACAACAACCCCTCCTCAATCAAGGAATTAATTGCTAAAGGAATGTTGATTTTGCTGAAGAGTGCTCATTTAAGGTAATGCCAACACCTCGTACGTTCACTTGCCAAAGCTTTGGAGCTGGTTGATGGGATCCGTTAGCGGATCTGGAGTTTAGGAGGTGTCGCATGACTCAACCGTCTCAATAGTAAGCTATTCACTCCTCGTCCAAATAATCAACCAGTGAATGGATCTATGTTAAAAGGATCCGTTAAATCTTGAGGAACGCTTTCAGAAGTGTCGTGCGCTGTTCACGCATGTACAGATTCTTGTGCAGGAGGCACAGGAGTTACAGAAAGAAGCGGTGGCCAAAAAAACCACCAAAACTATACCAAGTCTAGAGGACGAAATTCAAAATAGTGTCAAAAGAAACTCAGACAACAGCCAAAGCAATCAAAAAATCCGAGTCACCTCAAAGTGACTCAGAAATTCCGAGTCACCTCAAGGTGGCTCGGAAATTCCAAGCTACCATAGAGTAGCTCGGTCAAGACCGAGCCACCTTGAGGTGGCTCGCACTATCTTCGCCTCCCGTAATTATTTTCGTGCCTCCGACAACCTCTGTTTCTACTCGAAATGATCCCGTACCTTTGGTGAAATCCCAATGAAGTGTGGATCTGTCCCGATTCAAGATAATGATGATGAATCACCTTGGTCCTTTGCATGAGGATCAAGGTAAAGCTCTAGTTAAAGAGCATTCGGGTCCGGTGAATAAAACCTAAGTCACTCTTCAAACTGGGGGTCGTACACGTCCTCCCAACAAGTTAGAGCCATCCCATATTGGAAAAATTCCTGTAATCACCCACCTCGGATTGCATGTTGAATTCTAGGAGCCCGTTGAGGTGCCATAATCACGAACGCGTGATTCCAAACGTGTGAATCTTGAGAATTCCAACATGGCGTTACATCCCCAGAAGGAAATGTGTCCATCAGACGACGACATTACACCTGGGAAGTCATGCCAACACATGATAGGTTGCTCCAGTCATCATGCTAATGAGTTTTATTATCGGGTTAGGGGTATGAACAAGTCTCAAAAAAGAAGTATCCAGGAAACGGACACTCACTGTCCTTGTGAGAAGCTTATCAGGGCAATGTTATCAAAGTGTAGCTGCCTCAAGACCGCTGCATAGAGGGTCTCGATATTTGAAAGACTTCCCAGTGAAATGTTGAAGCCCAAGCCAAGGCATTTCCACAAGAGAAGATTGGTAGTTCAAGATGATAAACTCCTAGAAGTCATCATCAACATGGTCGATAAAGGAAAGTCAACGCGACGTTTCAGTCCCGACCCTTTTCTAAAAATATCCCAGCGTCTAACCCAGCTACGATCCAAAACTATTAGACGTGGGATTATCAGAGGATACATAGAGGACTATCCTCTAATAATGAAGCATCGAATTCTTGCTCTGCAGTCGATTCTAACAGTATGGTGTCCAGCACAGGACGAGTTTGTGAGGCGTTCACAATTACTCCTGATCAACTGGCTCAAATGCTTCAAGACGCTTTAGCCAAGCAGAAGGAAGACCTTAGAGCTAAAATAAAGATGGAGATGGAGTTAAATATGCAGCACATAAGGGAATTAAATGCCCAACAACTTTAGACTTTATCAAATCAGTTTGGTGAATCAAGTCATCACAACACTATCAATCTGGTAGATAGTGATTTAGAAGTGGAAGAGAATGTCCATGCTGATACCTCTCCCGACAACAAAAATGCTAGGGGTGGTCCTATCGATAATAACAACACTAGGGGTGGTCCCGTCGTTCCTCCCCAAAATAACCTGAAGAATGATACAGGCGAGGAAAAGAAGATGAAGGATCTCGAGAGCAAAATCAATGCCTTGATGTATGCTCAAGAGGTAAAAAAAGACCGACATTCTGTGTCCATACCCAAGGGAGTGGGAGTCAATTCCGTATCCGAAGAAATTCAACTTAATTAACTTCACGCCATTCAATTGGAGAGCCTCGCCCACTCAACACCTAATTTACTTCAAGTCCCACCTAGGCGTGATCTCTGGCAACGAACCAAAGGTGAAGGAACCCCAACACTAGGAGGTTCAAAACCTAAAGCAGTCTTGTTCCAATCATTCGATTAGAAGAGATAAACCAGGAAGTTTGAATGCACCATACCACTTTGATGTTATGGCCCAATTGGCTAACATCCTAGCGAGGATAACTCTATATGAGTTACTGTGTCTTTCTAAAGACATGTGGGAGGTTTTGAAAGAAACTCTGGCTGAGTCTGATGTGTTTCTTACTAAGATCATGCTAGCCTCCGAAGAGCTGGAGTCGTCAGTTCAGTACTACAATCTTGCGGCCAAACAGTTCCACTGCATCACCTTTACCAAAGAGGACACACAAACGAAGAACTCAAAGCATGACATGCTGTTGTATTTCATTGGATACATTGGCTCCAGCATTATCAACCGGATCCAAGTTGATCTAGGTTTCACAGTCAGCATCATGTCACTCTGATTGATGTATAATCTTAGAATTCCCGTCAGCAAGCTGGTTTCCATAGGTAATGTTATCTACAGATTAAACATCATGCATCTAGACCACTGGGTAAAATCCGAGTGAAGTACCAACTTGGAAATTTGAGGTGTGAAGTCACGTACTATATGATCAATGCGGAGACCTCCCATAATTTACTATTGGGTCGACCTTGGATCCATTGCAATGTTATAGTTCCTTCCACCCTCTATCAGTGTCTAAAATATATGGACACGAATAATAAGGTTAAGACGGTGGTCACAGATAAGCAACCGTTTAAGGGGTTGGAAAACTATTTCACTAATTCTCTTCTTTACGGTGCTGAATTTGATACTGAACCATCGACCCAAGGCATGAACACCGAAGAAGAAGTTGACACCGAAGGTACGCTTGATTACAATGGAAGTTTTATACTAAATGATATTGTACCCTTTGTAATCAATCTTGACGATGGTGAATCATCAGATGTAAGCTGTAATTGGCAACTTGCCGAAGAATCAATAAATGATGATTTAGAGCATTCGCCTTGTCTTGATGATGTAATGCAAGGGTTATATAATAACCCCGATACATATATGCTACTTCGGTCATCTTGTATGATGTAAAAGCGTATCCAAGACTCATTTGGAGCAACCCTCGTCATTCCTACTAAGGCAGGGGGTGGAAAGGAGTTGATTTTCAGCAAAGGGGAAATGTCTCCACCATCAGATCCTTTCTCAAAGAGAGATAGTGACGATGAGAGACCCGGTCCTCACTTATTCAGATACAGTCAATAAGCGCTTAACTTCATGAAGAAATAGGGATACAACTTCGCACTCGAAGAAGGTCTTTGTTTTGGTCAAGATCTACGAGTTCCATCGTGTCTGACCTATGTACCGAAAGGAAAACCCGACAATTATTATGGCTATAAAAAGGGCCTCGGTTATGTATCTCATTGTTATGATGACGAAAGGAAAACTCAGTTATGATGACTCAGTTATGATAATGAATATTGCTGGCAAGTCGTCAACCGATTAGTTAATAAGGACGAATACTCATCCGATTCTTTGAATTGGGACTCCGATGTCATCCTTGGAGAAAATTTTAAAGGCCTGATGTCAAATATGGCCACGATCAATCTCGCCACAATAGAGGAAGACGATCAATTACCAACTTGGGAAGATCCTTGGATCCATCACATGAATATCCAATATTGTGATAGATTCGAGCAAAGAGAGTCTCCTACCGAAGACAAAGTTGTCTAAGTAAACATGGTTGACGAAGCAAATCCGAAGCCCTTATTCGTCAGTGATAGTCTTCCACAAGACGAGAAGGAAGAATTGATTGCCCTCATCAGGGAATACATAGATGTTTTTGCTTGGAATTACGAAGATATGCTAGGACTTAATCCAAACGTGGCGATGCATCGCCTCAACATCAAACCAGATGCCAAACCTGTCAAGCAATAGTAAAGACAGTTTCGTCCGCAAATTATGGAAGCAATCGAGTCTGAAGTTAAAAAGCTGATCGATTCGGGTTTTATCAAGGAAGAGCAACATCCCGACAGGCTAGTAAATATTGTACCAGTCCTAAAAAAGAACGAGAAAATTAGGATCTGTATCAACTTTAGAGACTGAACACTGCTTGCCCAAATGATGATTTTCCTCTTTTGATCACGGACATTATCATTGATAACACGTGCGTGTTGGAGACAATGTCTTTCATGATTGGATTCTCAGGTAATAATCAAATCAAGATGTACCCAAACGACAAAGAGCATACCGCATTCAGAATGCCTCTCGGTGTCTTCTGCTACACAGTTATGCCCTTCATCGTGCGTTCAAGCAAAACATGACCCTCAGGGGTCCGCTTCATCCAACAGATGCACACTTCAAGGATGCGTCTAGATAAAACACGACCCTAAGGGTCTGCTTGATCGACCAATCACAGGCCTTGGCTTAATGTTTATAAACCAAAACATGACCCTCGCTTTTCTTCTCAAGAACACGACGTGGTCCACCAAGTTCAAAAGAGCCGACATAGATTCGAAATTCATGTCCAACAAGAATCAGTTCTACCCATTCAGGGGCAAGGGGTTTCATCTCCGACCTCACGAGATTCTTCCCAAGTCTCTGAATTGCATTAACTGCTGTCAAGAAGAAGACCTACACAGCAGGAAGCTCATTCCTGCCAATGTGAGCGGCTTATTTCTGCAGTTCTTTTAGAATACCACTGCTGTACATCTACAATCCGTGTTCGACAAACTGACAAATGTCGTTAGACCTGCCAAAAACGACAACATCACCACAAAAAGATGGTCTCTAAAACTGAATATCCCGAGGTCACTATCAACGTGATCGGCAGAGGAAAAGCCTCGCATCCCGATTCTGATGAGTCGCAAAGAAGTCATTCCCCGACTGTTCGGGAAATTTGTGATGAGTTCGAAGGAGTATATCGACATACTCGGACTCGGACAGGAGCTATCCGCTCGGTTAACTATCAAAGGTTGGCTAAGGGGATTATTTCTGATAATGAACATTCAGTAATTGCCGAATCTTAATCTTCAAGCTCCGTAGTGGCACGAGAGGCTTCCGTTTACATGACTGGAAACCCAAAAGACTTAGCCAAAAGTGTTGACGAACACCACGTCATGCTCCAGGCGCAACAGGAGACACCTCTCCAAATAAAGTATATGTTAGCCTAACTCCTTGCTGAAAAAGGTCAAAGACCGAATTCCTCCCGGAGGACAATCTCTAAAAAGAAAGCAGAAAGTGCCTGAGCATTCGGATCGTGAAGCTCAGAACATAGAATCTTCTTCTGAAAATGAGAAAGAGATGGTTGATGAACTAGAAGCTCAAATCAACGCAATCACCAGCAGAAGTGAGCTCTGTGAAGAACGAGTGGTACGGCCTTATCCTGTTGAGTAGGACACAGCTCCCTACCCACTAAAGTTTAAGGCTTTGGCTGCCAACGTCAACACACGAGCACCACCACCCGCTAAGCAAGGTAAGGCACCGAATCAACAAAGAGCGTCCAAGCATTATTCATTTAAAGAAGAGCATGTGGACACCTTGTTCCAGCTTCTTCGGAAGAACAACAAACTGTAGCTTCCCGAGAACAGAAAGCCAGATGAAGCAGGGAAGGTGGATGACACTAATTACTGCCGCTATCATAGGTTCTTAGGGCATCCTACTAGAAAATGCTATGTCTTTAAAGACATCCTACAAAATCTGCTGAATGCTAATGTGCTCACCTTGAAGCCCGAGCAAAAGACCATATCCACCAATATGATAGCGGTCCAATTCGGTGACTTTCTTCCGTTGACGACTATAGATGGCATTGTCCCCATTCATAAAGGGAAAATGCGTCTGAAAAACACTGACTTATACAGTCAGAAGGATAAGGGGTTAGTACCCCTCACTACCCCAAAAGGGAAGATTATATGGGTCTATCCTGACCTAGTTGAAGATCAATAATGGACGAAAACCTCATCCAAAAAGAAGAAAGGCAAGGCTAAGTCATCCAACATGATTAGTCCCTCTATTAATCAGAATGATGATCATCTCAAACTTCTCACTGGCTCAGAGAAAGAGAGGATCATCCTGGCAGCATACCCAGGAGGTAACTCTGGCACCCGGTCAGGAAAAAATTACCTGAAAGACTATGACCAGAACGCTCAATAAGATGAGGAACAGCCACAAGATGCTGGGGGTTCTGTACCGAAGAAGTCAGTTGGTAAGGGGAAACAAAAGGAAATCCAGTTCAACAAAAATCTTCTCTAAGAACCCAGAGAGTCAAGCACTCCTTTCAAATTTAATGTCATGGTGCAGCTGGCCAATATACCGGCCAGGAATGTCTCGCTTTAGTATTCGCCATCCAAAAGATGCGACCCTACCTGGTTGGGCAAACAATTCATGTCATTTCTAAGGTAAATCCTTTGAGAGTTCTAATGACGAATCCATCATCTCTAAATTGCCGGCTGGCAAAGTTGGTCATCCTCTTGTCACAATATGATATGTAATTTATGCCCCAAAAAGTAGTCAAGGGTCAAGAGTTGGTAGACTTCCTAGCTGATCACCCGATGCCAGGGATATCTAAGTTGTTTGAAGAATTTCCCGATGAAGTCGCTGAAGCTTGTGTCACTCAAGAAGCTATGCAAGTATGGAAATTATTCTTTGACGGTGTATCCAGAGCAAATCCTCATGGAGTAATTACCGTAAGAGTAGGAGTAGTATTTATCTCTCCAAACAATCACGTGATCCCAAGGGGATTTTTCCTGATCGAGCCCTGCACCAACAATGTAGCCGAATATAATGCTCTGCTATTAGGAACACAATTTGCTGAAGAACTTAATATTCGGTATCTCAAGGCTTACGGTGACTCTCAGCTCATTATAAATCAAGTCCGAGGGGAATACGAAGTGCGTCATGAGGATCTGATCCCGTACTACTTCGTAGTGCTAAAACAAGCTAAGAAGTTCAAAGATTTCTTCATTGAATATGTTCCACAAGCTCAGAATACTTATGCAGATGCTTTAGCCTCATTGGCAACTTCATTAACATTACCACCTGGGGCTGAAACAATAATTCCGACCACGGGACGCGAGCTATACTATTCCAAGCTTCCTATAGAGGAAAGTTCAGACAAGACAACAGCAGGAGAAGTATGCACAACCTCCATGGAGCTTGAATCTAGAGATTGGTGATTCCCGTATATCGATTATGTTTTATACAGGATTTTGCCCGATAATTCTAAGGAAGCGGCCGCTATCAAACGAAAGGCCCTCTAATTCTATTACGATACGGTTACCCAAATCTTGTATCGTAAATCACATAATGGAGTTTTACTTTGATGCCTTTCTCGAAAGGAAGCAAAGGAGGCTCTCAAGGAGGCTCATGACGGAATGTACGGAGCTCATCAGCCCGGAGCTAAGTTAGGAGATCGCCTCCAACGAATTGTCTATTATTGGCCAAAGATGTTCTCAGACGCAGTTGACTATGCTAAACTTTGTCACGCATGCCAAATTCATGGTGACTTTATCCATCAAGCGTCAGGGAACTTACATCCCACATCTACGTATTGGTCGTTCGAAGTATGGGGTATGGATGTTGTAGGGCCAATCTCTCCTCCGACTTCCAAAGGACATCGGTTCATTTTGGATGTAAATGATTACTTCTCCAAATGGGCAGAGGCAATCCCATTAAAAGAAGTCAACACTTCGAATATGATTAAATTCATCAAACATTATGTCATCTACCATTTTGGAGTCCCGAGACGAATAGTTCACGATAACGGGACACAATTTATTAGCTTTGGATTTCAAAAATTTTGTGATAAGTTTAGAATCTAAAGCGTTACCTTTACGGTATATTATCTGCCAGCAAATGGCCTTGTAGAAGCTTTTAACAAGACAATTGTGAAGCTTCTCAAAAAGTTTGTTTTAAAGAGCCGACGTGATTGGGACGAAAGACTCGGTAAATGTCTATGGGCCTACCACACAACGGTGAAGACCCCCACAAAAGCTACACCATTCTCTTTGGTATATGACTGCGAAGCTGTAGTACCATTAGAAGTTCATATCCCTTCCCTGAGTGTCACTATCGCAACTGGAATGACAGAGGAAGAGAAACATCAACTGCGCCTTCAAGAACCGTAAGCCTTAGACGACAAGCGACTTCAAGCTCAACAACAGATCAAGATGTATCAAGCCCGAATTTCTAAAGCCTACAACAAAAAGTTTAAAGAATGAATTTTCAAGAACGGCGATTTGATCTTAGTCGTCAGACGACCCATGGTGATGACGCACAAAACCAAAGAAAAGTTTAATCCCAAATGGGAAGGACCCTTCATAATAGAATCAGTTTATTCGAATGGAGTTTATCACCTCATTGATCAAAAAGGAGATAGGCTCATGATGCCAATTAACGGGAAGTTCCTTAAGAGATACTTCCCGTAAGTCATGAAGCCCCCTTCTTTCTCTCTCAAAATACAGTCAAGAAAGACTGGGGTTTGTCGACTTAGAGTGTATTTCAGGAATAAATGTTTAATTGTCCTGTTTTGTATGTCGTTATGTTAACACTACACCTCTGACGGTTGAAATTTCCTGGAATTATTCTAAGTGGTAATGAAGAGAATTTCAATTTCATGCTAAGTTAACACTATACTTATGGCATTTGTAATATCTTTCATTGTCCTGAATTAGATTTCAACAAGAGAGACGATGAAAGAAAAAATGATATCATTCTCATTCAAAATTGTTAATTCGATACAAAGTGACAATAATATAAATGAAAATGATACAAAAATATTCCCCAACCAAAAAATAGTATAAAACTTAAGCATCAGGATTCATCAGCTTAAAAGACTTCAGCCTGGACTTGAAGGCAGAAAGTTTCTTTTCGTGAGCTGCTCGGACTTGTTCTTCAATCTCCTTTCTGAGTTTTGCTTCAACAAGGGCTGTAGCGACAATCTCTCTTCAAATTCCCTCGTATGCGTGGAGTGTGCTGCAAAAATCCTTAAAAATGTTGTCACTTTGAAACTGAAGCCTTTTTCTAACATCCGCATATTATGCCAACTGGGCTTTCATCTGGTCCAGCTCAGCCTCTAATCGATCAATGGCTTCTTCAGTGACACGAATATTAGAAAGAACACTATTTATATCAGTGTACACCTGAGTATGTTGCTTCCTTAAGATCATCATGCAAGCCTTATTATCAGATAAATCCTTGTGAAGGATCTCTTGGTAATGTATTTTTGAGATTGTAGCCAAAGAGAGAGCCTGCTCCACTTCAGATTCCAGATTTGCACACTATAGCTCCTTGAAAGCTGCCAACTCTGCTTCCAAGAGGATGACATCCTCCTTATAATGTTCGGTCTACGACACATCACCCTTATCCCTGATTTTATCTAAATAGTTAGTCAAGATGGGTTCAAAACGCTCAAAGGAAGCACCCCCGAGACTAACAACATCAATAGTCATCTGTATCCCGTATTCTAATTCTTCGATTAGTTTCCTCAGAGCTCTCGAATGAGGAAGAGGAGCAGCTGGATAGATTGGACCCGTATACTCATTACAAGTAGATAGAGGAACAACCTCGGAAGGATAGCCTTCATGTATACCCTGGTCCCGGATGAGAGGAGGAGAGGCGGATTCTAAACCCTCAATGGGCAATATCTCGTCGGCCCACACATCCTTAGAGATAGAAGGAATTGATTGAAGCATTTTGTCCTCCCTATCAGCCGAACACGTGATGGGTGCAGACTTCATTACGTCTCCCATCAACTTGGCCCACTTAGAGTTCTTGGCTGCAACGGGCTTTCGCTTGCGAATTCTCCTATCATATTCACCTTCCTCTTCAGCTATAAGGGCCTTTTTACCTGATCTTAAAGAGTGAGGTTCAAGAGCGGGCGCTTCCTCAGGAATTTCCCCAGCCGCCTTGTCTCCAGGAGGGTCAGCAATAATGACCCCTCTTCAGTCCCCATAGGAACCTCTTCTTCAGAGGGCTTAATGATGGGCAACCCTATTAGGCTTCAAGAGCTTCAACCGCTCCTCGTTCACAGGATAGATACTCTTCTATTCCCGGTAAACGAGTCCTGGTGGAACTGCTTCTCGATTTGTATAATTCCCGAATCTCGCTTATACATGAAGTATAGATATCATATTTTAGGATTTGAGAAGCCTCATTAAACTAGTCGCGGAAGTCCGCAACGTTGGAACAGCCAGGCGGTGAGTTGGGTAACGTAAAGTGCACATGAGTTCATCCAGTATAGAAGAAGTACCACGCGCGAGCCACTTCATACAAATTCCCAACCTAAGCTAATGCCAGGTTAGGATTGCCAATATAAAGCTGATCATATGCAAACTGCCTGGCAAATCGAGAAGGCATGTAAGGTTCAATGATGCACTTCTCCCTCAAGCGATAGACCAGATAGCCTAATCTGATCATGAGGACCCATCTGAAGGTGCCGTCTTCCAAAGAAGATGAGCCTTCGAAAAGCACGTCTGTAAAGATGGCACTCTCCTCATCAGCCCCATCAAAGTCAAGAGCGTAGCAGAAGATTCTATACTTGTCTTCCTGAGACGAAAGCAGTCGAGCCCTGACTATATAGGCATTAGTCCATGTGGCTGACTCCAACCTCTGTACAAAAGGAATATAAGCGTCATCGCCTTCAGATACACCCGTCATCAACGAAGGGCAATGTAGCATGAACTAGGCTACCGAGTACGTATATGGCACCAGTACACGTGGTTGGGGGGCTCTCCCAGCTTTCCTACTAATAGCCTTAATTCCCCGGGTGCCGACAAGTTAAGAGGTCAACATCCTTAAGCCACTCTGTACGCATCCTACCATAGGAGTAAGGAGGCTCACGGGCCTCCCATGAGCTAATAAGACAACTGGGTATACAACCTCAGCTAATATCGCCTCGACTGGTCTCGATGGTACTACGCACCGTTTCAACCAGATCGTGACGAAGCCAGCAAGGAGAGCCACATCGAAAATAGGAATTGTGGCCTGGTAGTGAAAAGTTTCAAATTTGACACCATCCTCAAACCCATCTTCCATGTGCTCAGTCTTGTAAGCAGCGTTAGAAGCCTTAATTCGGGCCTTAGCATCTTTAGGAGAAATAGCAACAAATCAGGTCACGGCCTCACTTTTCTGACCTAAGTTTTGAAATAGATAGTCTGCCCATGTAGTATGCATAAGACCCTGTAAAACCCTGTAAATTTGAATATTTTATGATAAATAATGATAAATATGTTATATAGTGAAAAATAATATATTTTTATGTTTAGATATGATAAGAATTGATTTAAGATCAATTCAATGTATATTTGTGAAAATATGAGTGCAAATGCACAAAATGTGCACAAAGGCCAAAAGAGTAAAAATCTGGGAATAATGACTAGTTATGAGTTTTTATATTTTTCACACCAATTCATTTAGAATTTGGAAAAGTGTAAAAGACCGACGTTGTAGCTATCTTCAACAGATTTCTAACAAATCTTAGATCACCTTATTCCGAGGTCGGATGAGAAAGTTACAGCTAAAATACCGAAGGGGTATTTTCCTAGTCAGACTAGGTTTCCTGGTTCGGGTCTAACAAATTTGTTTCGGGTTTACCTCTATAAATACCTATATTTTTTATGAAAATTCCTTTCTTTTATCATATCTAAGAACCCTAATAGCCACCAAATCCGCATAAACCCTATTTTGAATTTTTGGAGAACATTGGAGGCTTTCAAGTTGGGTTTTTGTTAATTTTTTTGGCTTTAGAAGTGGAGATCTCCTTCGATGTTGCTTCTAACAAGTTTTCCTACAACCCCAGGTGAGTATCATCTCTACTAATCCCCCTCCCAGTTTTTAAAATATTTTTGAAGAGTTTTTAATGAGTTTTATAGAGCCTAATCAATTAATTTGTGTATAAAAATTGGATCTTTTGTATATATGTATAAAGACTAGGTCTTTTCATGTTAAAGAGATTAAGCACGAATTAACAGAAGTATTTTAAGATCTGAAAATAATTTAAAACATTGTTTATCTGAATTTAGATGTTTTATTCTTCGTTTTAAAGTTTCGTGCATGATTGAAGGTTTACATATGATTTCTTGTGCAAATAATCATGCTTTGTTATGTTCTGCTGAAAATCTACTGCACATATACTATTGAACTAGAAATTTGAAATAACAAATGAAATCTAAATTGAACCAAACTAATGTCAATTGAAAGATATTGTGAATCTAGTTTTCAAAACAGAAAACCATACCTAAAGATAGTTTTTCTAGAGAAAGATATGCTCAATTTACTGATGATATATCCTGCAGAAAATCTGCTGCACATATAAAATGTTTAACTGGAAATTAGAAATAACATATGAACTCCAAACTAAACCGAATCAGTGTCAAATGATAGCTATGTGAGTCTAGTTTCCAAAACGATAAACTATTCTTAAAAAGAGTTTGTCTAGAGAAAGATATTCTCAATTTACTAATGATATATTATGTAGAAAACTACAGATGTGCTGATTTGAAATAAATTGATATATTACGTTAAGGTTTCTTGAGTTTTGCTCTTGTTTGTTATTTTTGAGAGAGTTTCTCGATCTTGTATTGTTACATTATAATGATTAAGAGTTGTTTAACACGTGGGATGATGGTGAACTTCAGATGTGGACACGCACACCAAGATTTATACATGTATGCTAGATTGTGTTAAATTGAAACGCTTTCGACACGAGTTAAATTGATAAACACATATGAATAATGATGTTCTATACGTATCCGAAAATAGGAAGATAAAACCTATTTGCCGTAGAACGATTGAGTTAGAGTATTACAATAGTATCGTTATTACACGTATCCGGAAACAGGAAGATGAAACCTATTTGCCGCAGAACGATTAAGTAAGAGTATTACAAAAGTATTGTTATTTCACGTATCCAGAAATAGGAAGATGAAACCTATTTTTCACAGAACGATTGAGTAAGAGTATTACAATAGTATCGTTATTATATGTATCCGAAAATAGGAAGATGAAACCTATTTGCCGCAGAACGATTGAGTAAGAGTATTACAATAGTATCGTTATTACATGTCTACGGAATAGGAAAATAATAAACCCTATTTGTCGCAGAATGATTGAGTAAGACTATTAAAACAGTATCGTTATTATATGTATCCGGAATAGGAAAATAATAAACCCTATTGTCGCAAAACAATTGAGTAAGAGTTTTACAACAGTATCGTTATTATACGTATCCGGAATAGGAAAATAATAAACCCTATTGCGGCAGAGAGATTGAGTAACGAGCATTACAAAAGTATCGCTATAGTACAAGATGATGCACACATAAATATTTGATCAGTTGTAGGCTTCACTTCCATGATAGATTGCCCGCGAGTAGGGTATTTCCTTTGAGATTTTGATGCACCGGTTATGAACGACAATTATATTTATTTTAGTAATTGTTAATATCCTCTTATTATAGAGTAGGTCACTCGGACGTAGTTCGAGATGAGATGGTTTTTCTTTGTGTGAGAGATTGGGGTATTTATCATTGATTATTTGTTTTTCATTCATAGAGAGTTATATGAATGATTTGATATATGTATGTACTGACTCTATTTTCTTATATACTCCTACCCCTTCCCCTGGGGAGAGGTAGTGATGATCTCGCTAGCGCTTTGATGCTTATTGTTTTCCTCCCTTTCAGGCAGCGAGTCTGACGCACGGAGAGTCGTAGGTTGATGAGACTTCTTAGTTGTCCATTTAGTTACTTATCATATTTTATAGTTATTGCAGAACTCCACATGTAGTTGATAAATTTCAGAATCTAGATTGGTATTTTGTTTCATAGAGTTGAGAGCTATTGTGAGACTTTGTTTATGTGACTCATTGTATTTGAGATTCAGTTCAGACTCAGAGATATGTCAATTTTATTCCAGTTGGACTCATTATTGATATTTCTTATGCTTCTTCTGTGTATATCCAGTGTTGCCCTATTTTTATTTGTACCTGTCTGTACCTTCACCTATTTATTGTTTTCACTAGAGAGATAGTGATTGTGATGGTGAAACTTATCATAGCATGGTGGTTGGTGCTTGACAGGTTTGACAATCCGGGTTTTACCTGGGACTGCAGCCTTGTGTGAACCCTGGGGCGTCACAGTTGGTATCAGAGCTCTAGTTCTAGCATCCTTAGGATCATTCATATGTCAAATTGTGGAGCTAGGATAGAGTTTCCTAGGATTCACGTATAGAGTCCGTTAGGAATTCCTAGAATGAGTGAGGACGATATGTGCATATATCTCAAAAGTTAAAATTTTTTTATGACAATTATTTTATGTTGATTTAAAGTATTTGCGTGAATACTATATGTTATGAATACGTATTGTGATACGTTATATATATGTATATATTTTTGCGATCTTACTTACTATGATCATAAGCTCTCCTCTCGATATTATAAATGTTGGAATGAGGATGCAGTCGAGATAAAACTCATACCCGAAGAGGTGGGCAAGCAGAGTCCGAGCCGCAGTAGGCTCCATAGTATTTGATTGATTTTATGACACCGTTTACAGAAACAGAGACTAGAAACACTCGAGGAGGGAGTAACGAGCCACATTATATTTTCTGGAGTTCCACCACCCGTTGTACTAATTGTGCCAATTGAAGAGGTAATACTAATGATTATATTATCACAACCATTTGTTGATAGAGATACAGAGCAGGAGGCTTAGCTCTGTAAGAATAAGAAAGATGTAGGGCACTAAGAACACCATAGTGCAGGGTACATTGGGTTCATATGCAGCTTATAAATAAAAAGAAATATGTGAAAATTTCTTAACATAGACTCAGTATCAAACCAGAGGTTAAATATATTCAGCACAGAGGATATCACCGGAGAATAGCAGCAAAGAATAGCTATGATTTCAAATTTTCGTCGGGAGAGTGAATATCACTTATTTGGAAAAATTTGAAGAATTTTTTTTTTACTTTTTCGACAAGCAGTTAGAGCTAGTTTGCTTAAAACAGTGAGATATGCCTATAGTTAATTACGAAATCAAGACTAGCATGATGCCAATGTCAAGGGCAAGACTATCAGCAATAAATACATTACAAGAAGATAGCAAACATGATTTGATAACACCGCAACAGCGCATGATTTGGGACACATGATACAATTATAATAAGATCGAACATAGAGCGAAGAATTATCGCAGTACACCAGTAGGAGACTAGCATGATAGAGATCAGGGTCAATAATCTTAGGGTAGCAGTTACGGCCAGCATCGGAGGATAGATGTGCTGCCGATTATTTCGAGGATTTAGGGGCCTATAGTCCAGAATTACGCATTCAGAGTATTCATCAGTGTCAGATGGACCCATGTGTTTCACCGCCAGCAGTGTAGCAGGCGTCGGCCACCAGCAGAGTTTATGTTGTCGCGCCATGTGATCATTGTGCGAGCAGAGTTTTCGTAGTAAATTCTTATCCAGCTCAAATCTTGTTGATTCAGAAGCTTCGCATATTTTTTATCTATCATGATGTCATGATTAGACATTAGCTTGTAGCGTAGCATTTCAGCATTCCATTATCAATTTCTACTCCTTTAGGGGAGGTGTCCCTATTAGAGAGTATATAGAGGAGATGTGTCATCATTATAGATGAGTTTGAGTTCATCTTTGACCTGGTCGTTTTGTGGATGTCGAACTTCGACGTCATTCTTGGTATAAAATGGTTATCATCCTACAATATCAATATAGACTGTTTTGCTAAAACAGTACGCTTGTGAGCATTCGTTGGGATTGTATAGATAGTAGCAACCTCATAGGGTAACCAGAATGCGGAGTCATTTCTGGAATACGTTAAAGAGGTGATGATACGGGATCGGGGTGCAGTTTTGAGCAAGACCGGAGTTGTCTCAGAGTGTCAGGATGTCGTTCAGGACATACCTATGTTTTCTCCAGTGAGAGAGGTTGTTTCCCTACATTGATTTGTAGCAAGCACCGTACCGATATTCCGAACACCTTACCATATCATATGGCACCCACTGAGATGAGGGAGCTACAGACTCAGCTAGATGAGTTGTTATCATAGAGTTTTTTATCTTGAGTTTTTTTTGGGAGCACCGGTCTTCTTCGTGGTGAAGAAGGACTATAGCATGCGATTGTATATCGATTATATCGTGAGTTGAACAAGGTCACTTCCCGGATCATGGATCCACTGTCGAGGATTTATGACTTGTTCGACTAACTGCGGGGAACGCAGCATTTCTCGAAGATTGATCTTCATTCTAGTTATTTCCAGTTACGAATGCGGTAAATGAATGTTTTCAAAACCGCATTTTCTGACTCGATTTGGGTCTTTTGAGGTCTTATCATGCTATTTGGGCTGATTAATGCACCCGCGGTATTCATGGATTTGATAAACCGGGTTTTTCGTCCATGTTAGGACCAGTTCGTAGTAATTTTATTAACGACATCATTATCTTTTCGAGATCAGAGACAGAGCACGAGCAACATCCTCTATTGGCATTACGGGGATAGCGGACAATCGAGATTATAGGCATTAGTGATACGCTGAGTTCAGCAAATATAAGTTTTGGCTATAAGAGATTAGATTTTTAGGCCACGTCATCAGCAGGTGGGGCATAACAGTGGATCCAGCCATTGTTGAGGCTGTACTTGATTGGGAGCCACTAAGAACCATTACAGGGGTTTGTAGTTTTAGAATGGTATGAGAGAAAGTTCATTCAGGACTTTTGAAGATTGTGATACTACATACACACCTTACAAAGAAGGGTGTATAGTTTGCTTTGGGCATGGGGTGCTAGGAAGCCTTTAAGATTATTAAGGCTAGATAGGCTAAATAGTGATACGACATTTGTCATTTACGTGGACACATCATTAGCAGGACTACGAGGTGTTTTGATGCAGACCCGGAGGGTATGACTTATTTCGCGATAGTTTAGGTGCATCGTAACAGATATACAGTATATCCATGCACAAGGAAAATGTACAAGGATCTGAAGAGGCATTTTTAGTGGAGTGGTCTTATCATGCTATTTGGACAGATTATGTGCCTAAGTGTTATACCTGCCAACAAATTAATGCAGAACATCAGAGACATGTAGGAACCCTATAGTTTTTAGCCATTCCTGAGTGGAAGTGGGCAGATATTTCCATAGATTTCATAGTGGGGTTGCCTAAGTCAAAGAAAGGAAATGATTCTATTTGGGTTATAGTGGACAGATTGACTAAGTCTACACATTTCTTACCAGTGAGGACGACTTATACGGCAGATATGTATGCGAGGATCTTCGTTAGGGAGATTGTTAGATTGCATGGAGTTTCGGAGACGATTGTATCAGATCGGGGCTCATGCTTCACATCTCATTTTTGGAGGAGTTTCTAGGATGCTTTTGGCAGTCAGTTGTCATTTAGCAGTGTTTTTCACCACCAGATAGATGGTCAGACCGAGAGGGTGAATCAGATCTTAGAGGACATACTGAGAGCATGCATTATGGATTTTCAGGGTAGTTAGGAGGATCACATCCCACTGATTGAATTTGCATATAATAATAGTTATCAAACTACCATCAGGATGGCACCGTATGAAGCTCTGTACGGGAGACTTTGCAGATCACCTATATGCTGGGCAGAGCCAGAGGATAGTTTATTGATTGGTCCAGAGTTAGTTAGACAGACCACAGAGAAGGTGACATTGATTCGAGAGCGCATTCTTACGGCGCAGAGTCGCCAAAAGAGCTATGGAAATCAGAGGAGACGACCTTTAGAGTTCCAAGTCGGAGACTCAGTTATGTTAAAAGTATCACCGATGAAGGGCGTTCAGCGATTCGGTAGACGGGGGAAGCTTGCCCCGAGATATGTTAGTCCTTTCAGGATCATCGAGCGCATTGGAGTTGTTTCTTACAGGTTAGATCTTCCAACATCGATGTCGAGTGTACACGATGTCTTTCATGTGTCGATGCTTAAGAAGCATCTACGGGATGATGAGCAACAGAGAGTGATTGATTCACCATAGATTGAGATTCAGGATGACTTGACTATCGTAGAGATTTCGGTATGCATACTTGCTAGAGAGAATAAAAAGCTTAGGAATAAAGTCATTCCATTAGTGAAAGTTCAGTGGAACCGGCAAGGAGCCGAAGAGATTTCTTGGGAGCGCGAGGAGGATGTTTGTCGCGACTACCTACACCTGTTTGGACATGTATGATGTTGATAAATTCTTATGCTTATGTGCTTTGATAGTAGTCTTTATCTATGTTGTTTAGTCACATTTATATTTATCTTTAACACTAGAATGGAGATATTGTCACCTGATCCTTAATCATTTAAAACATATGGTATATACATGAGGGTTTTCTTGTTTGGATTATTTCGCTCGACGTACCAATTTTGTTTAATTAGGGATTTATGGGAGAATGTTTGCATTCTAGGTTGTTAACTTTAAATATCATTGTGCTAATACTATGAGATGGGTTCAAAAGGAATTCTTAATATGAATTATACCTTCTTATTGTGTTTTCCCAGTTTTTAAGCTTTGAGATGCGATTGTGGAATTTCGGGGACGAAATTCTTTTAAGGGGGGAAGAATGTAAAACCCCGTAAATTTGAATATTTTATGATAAATAATGATAAATATGTTATATAGTAAAAAATAATATATTTTTATGTTTGTATATGATAAGAATTGATTTGAGATTAATTCAATGTATATTTTTGAAAATATGAGTGCAAATGCACAAAACATGCACAAAGGGCAAAAGAGTGAAAATCTGGGAATAATGACCAGTTATGAGTTTTTATATTTTTCACATTGATTCCTTTAGAATTTAGAAAAGTATAAAAGACAAAAGTTGTAGGTCTCTTCAACAGATTTCCAACAAGTCATAGATCACCTTATTCTGAGGACGGATGAGAAAGTTACAGCTAAAATACCAAAGGGGTATTTTCCTAGTCAGACTAGGTTTCCTGGTTCGGGTCTAACAGGTTTGTTTCGGGTTTACCTCTATAAATACTTGTATTTTTTATGAAAATTCCTTTCTTTTATCATATCTAAGAACCCTAACAGCCACCAAACCCCCATAAACCCTATTTTGAATTTTTGGAGAAGATTGGAGGCTTTCAAGTTGGGTTTTTGTTGATTTTTTTGGCTTTTGGAGTGGAGATCTCCTTCGACGTTGCTTCTAACAAGTTTTCCTACAACCCTAGGTGAGTATCATCTCTACTAATCCCCCTCCTAGTTTTTAAAATATTTTTGAAGTGTTTTTAATGAGTTTTATAGAGCCTAATCAATTAATTTGTGTATAAAAATTGGATCTTTTGTATATATGTAAAAAGACTAGGTCTTTTCATGTTAAAGAAATTAAGCACGAATTAACAGAAGTATTTTAAGATTTAAAAATAATTTAAAACATTGTTTATCTAAATTTAGATGTCTTATTCTTTATTTTAAAGTTTTGTGCATGATTGAAGCTTTACATATGATTTCCTATGCAAATAATCATGCTTGTTATGTTCTGCTAAAAATCTACTGCACATATATACTATTGAACTAGAAATTTGAAATAAAAAATAAAATCCAAATTGAACCAAAGTAATGCCAATTGAAAGATAAGTGAATCTAGTTTTCAAAACAGAAAACCATACCTAAAGATAGTTTTCCTAGAGAAAGGTATGCTCAATTTACTGATGATATATCCTGCAGAAAATTTGCTGCACATATAAAATGTTTAACTGGAAATTAGAAATATCATATGAACTCTAAACTAAACCGAATCAGTGTAAAATGATAGCTATATGAGTCTAGTTTCCAAAACAAAAAACTATTCCTAAAAAGAGTTTGTTCAGAAAAAGATATTCTCAATTTACTAATGATATATTCTGTAGAAAACTACAGATGTGCTGATTTAAAATAAATTAATATATTACGTAAAGGTTTCTTGAGTTTCGCTCTTGTTTGTTATTTTTGAGAGAGTTTCTCGATCTTGTACTGTTACATTATAATGATTAAGAGTTGTTTAACACCTGGGATGATGGTGAACTTCAGATGTGGACACGCACACCAAGATTTATACATGTATGCTAGATTGTGTTAGATTGACACACTTTCGACACGAGTTAAATTGATAAACACATATGAATAATGATGTTCTATACGTATCCAAAAATAGGAAGATGAAACCTATTTGCCGCAGAACGATTGAGTAAGAGTATTACAATAGTATCGTTATTACACGTATCCGGAAATAGGAAGATGAAACCTATTTGCCGCAGAACGATTAAGTAAGAGTATTACAAAAGTATCGTTATTTCACTATCCAGAAATAGGAAGATGAAACCTATTTTCCGCAGAATGATTGAGTAAGAGTATTACAATAGTATCGTTATTATATGTATCCGAAAATAGGAAGATGAAACCTATTTGTCGCAGAACGATTGAGTAAGAGTATTACAATAGTATCGTTATTATATGTATCCGGAATAGGAAAATAATGAACCCTATTGCCGCAGAATGATTGAGTAAGAGTATTACAACAGTATCGTTATTATATGTATCCGGAATAGGAAAATAATAAACCCTATTGTCGCAGAACGATTGAGTAAGAGTATTACAACAGTATCGTTATTATATGCATCCGGAATAGGAAAATAATAAACCCTATTGCCGCAGAGCGATTGAGTAACAAGCATTACAAAAGTATCGCTATAGTACAAGATGATGCATACATAAATATTTGATCAGTTGTAGGCTTTATTTCCATGATAGATTGCCCGCGAGTAGGGTATTTCCTTTGAGATTTTGACGCACCGGTTATGAACGGCAGATATATTTATTTTAGTAATTGTTAATATACTCTTATTATATAGTAGGTCACTCGGACGTAGTTCGAGATGAGATGGTTTTTCTTTGTGTGGGAGATTGGGGTATTTATCATTGATTATTTGTTTTCCATTCATCGAGAGTTATATGAATGATTTGATATATGTATGTACCGACTCTATTTTCTTATATACTCCTACCCCTTCCCCTGGGGAGAGGTAGTGATGATCTCGCTAGCGCTTTGATGCTCGTTATTTTCCCTCCTTTCAGGCAGCGAGTCTGGCGCACGGAGAGTCGCAGGTTGATGAGACTTCTTAGTTGTCCATTTAGTTACTTATCATATTTTGTAGTTATTGCAGAACTCCACATGTAGTTGATAAATTTCAGAACCTAGATTGGTATTTTGTTTCATAGAGTTGAGATCTATTGTGAGACTTTGTTTATGTGACTCATTGTATTTGAGATTTAGTTCAGACTCAGAGATATGTCTATTTTATTTTAGTTGGGCTCATTATTGATTTTTCTTATGCTTCTTCTGTGTATATCTAGTGTTGTCCTATTTTTATTTTTACCTGTCTGTACCTTCACCTATTTATTGTTTCTACTAGAGAGATAGTGATTGTGATGGTGAAACTTATCATAGCATGGTGGTTGGTGCTTGGCAGGTTTGACAATCCGGGTTTCACCTGGGACTGTAGCCTTGTGTTAACTCTGGGGCATCACAGACCCCCTCCGCGCATCCCAACAACCTGAGCACATATGTGGAAGTGGCACATCAGCTCTCAAAAAGTGACATAAACTTCTGGGTGTGCCACCCTCAAAAGAGAAAGTTCCTCAGTTGTCGGAATGAATTCCTCATAGGGCATCTGCCCAAGGGATAGCCCTGATACTACATGCATCTCATGGAGAGCAAATCCTAACTCCCAAACAGGTGTGAAGAAAGTGCAGCTGTCCGGATTATACCGCTCTAGCATAGACGAAGAAGGTGGGATACTTCTGGATGATCCCACGCCTTGTGGCCAGCATCGGTGTTGTAAGGCCGATCTGAGCAAGTGGTCCCTTGAGTTCCTCAAGAATAAAATCCACCATCTGAGTCCACCAGCCATCTTCTCCAGAGAACAACCAGCAAGGAGAACAAAAGACTTGCACAGAAAATTCACCCCGAGCAACAATAAACTGGCAAATAAAAATATTCGCTGGAAGTGGCACTTCTTGAGCAAGACCCTTTTTCTCAAATAGGCCGGGCCTCAAACACTCGAGTTGTCCCCTAATTTGTGTGCGAGCTTGTCGACCAAGTCCAAGCGACACATTTTCTTTCTCATTGACTATATCAAAAGTCAAACCTCAGCGATAGCTCCCATTCAAGAAGTAGGAGAGAATGAATGCCGGTTTAGGGAATTGATCACGGCCGACAGGAGTCTCCAAGTCTAAGTCAGTGATCAAAGCTCTGAGATTAGAGCATCATGGGAATCTGAGCATGCTCATTCTCTCCGAGTCAGGGAAAGTGCACAACGGGATTCTGGTACGAAGGCTAAAAACTTCATTCGTGTTAGGGCCGCCAATATACCCAAAATGATGCTCTTGTAAAAGTAGTACATTCGGAAAGAGCACTACGAAACAAGAAACAAAAGTAAGTAATTAAAGTGAGTTGCTAATGAAAGAAACTAGATTGTGACGCAGAGTTCAAAATCTACGTTTTTAATCTTAAACGTAGAGTCCAAGATCTGCGTTTTTAATCTTAAACGCAGAGTTCAAAATCTACGTTTTTAATCTTAAACGTATAGTTCAAGATCTGCATTTTTAATCTTAAATGTAGAGTTCAAGATCTGGGTTTTTAATCTTAAATGCATAGTTCAAGATCTGTGTTTTTAATCTTAAACGCAGAGTTCAAGATCTGCGTTTTTAATCTTAAACGTAGAATTCAAGATCTGTGTTTTTAATCTTAAACGTAGAGTTCAAGATTTGTGTTTCAATTATAACAAAACGAGTCATCTTCCTCGTTGGCAAGAACCCATTTAGGGTTTTTAGAAAACTTGTCGAAATAAGTTACTACGGCCACCACTTACCGCAACAACGAGGCCCGTACGATGGCGATGAAAATGGCGAGGCGCTCGCAAGAGCAGCAACACCACCGGCGTTCTCAGCCGGCAATGTTTTTGTAGTCGCCCTGGTAATCTTCTTGGAGCTGGAACTCATTCTTCGTGGCGCCATTGATGTAATCAGTCGAAAAAGATGCAGCAAGTCGGAGAAGACAGAGTTCGTTGGGAATCTAGTCAAAATTAAATGAGATTTCTCGTTCTTGGAACCAAGCTAAAAATGGAAAGAGTCGAATGGCTCTTGATGTGACCATATAGGTCTATCTATAAATAGCTCTCGAGCTGTTAAAGCGGTACGTGATTCTAGTGAAGAATCTCAACAGTTCTGAAATGCTATCTACAGCGTTAATAGATAAGAAGTCTTTTAGACTTCAACCTTAACGCAAAACTCACCTCTGCGTTCAAATTCCCCAAACGCTAGGCCCAAACCTGCGTTATGAGAGTACTTAACTCTACGTTTCGAACCTCAAACGCAAAGGTCACCTTTGTGTTGCGGATTATCCTAACAAAAGATCCACCTTTGTATCTTCAAACATGACACTTATTCTCTAAGTTCATGAATTCTTTTAATAGAGTGTTAATCAAGATCTCTGTATCTCTTCAGCAGAATCTAAGTCGTTTCGGTTGACCAAACCCTCGACAGAACTAATTCCACATTTCAGATAACTAACATCCCCACATAGTTTGAATTTAACTTGCATAGCCTCTAAAGAGACGACAATTCCTCTGTCAAAATCAACTTATCGATTCTCATCAATAGAACGATAAGTCTCCAAAATCACTCAAATCATGATCAATTTACTAACTCTCCCCAACAGAGTAGTAAATAACCAATTTATCAGCTCTCTTCAACAGAGTGATAAAATTTTCATTACTTAAATCACGAATACCAATATTTGTCGCCTTTGGTGATAAACACACTTAGCAGTTCTCCACAGTGAGACGCTAATTCTTAAAATCTTGTTCAAATCACAAGTATCACAAGTCATCGCTCTGATGATAAACCACTTGGAAATTCTCCCTAGTGAGATGCTAAGTCCCCTGAGATCTTGTTCAACAATTTTCCTATCACGTTAATATCATACCTCTGACAAAATTAACTTATCGACTCTCCTCCATAGAGTGATAAGTCCTCAAAATAACCTCGATTGTAATATTTTCCTGGTCACGTTAATATCATACCTCTGATAAAATCAACTTGTTAACTCTCCTCTATAGAGCGATAGGTCCTCAAAATTGCCCCGATCGTAATATTTTCCCGGTCACGTTAATATCATACCTCTGGCAAAATCAACTTGTCGACTCTCCTCCATAGAGCGATAAGTCCTCAAAATTACCCCGATCGCAATAATTTCCTTGTTACGGTAATATTATAACTCTAACAGTTTAAACCCCCCCTATGGGAACGTTTTTATTCCTCTACACAAAGAATAACAAGTGTTCTCATAAAATCCTCGGCAAGTCAAATTCTTTCCAGAATGATCTCTGCTGGTTATAAGGAAAATTTTTGAATTTCACTTTATGTGAAAATTTACGCCAGTTTGATACCACACCTCTGGTATTTGTGGATTTCTTTTAGTGTTTAAGGAAAAAACATAACACGAGAAGAATTCTATTGAACAAGTCATATCCTAAGAGAATGATGAGTACTTATCCCCAACAAATCAAAATTTTCTAGAATTATCTTAAATGATAATAAAAAAAATTCTAAACTTAGCATTTTTCATATAATTTCACTGTTGCGGGTCAGAACACGACACATGCAATAAATAGAGAAAAGCCAAAATCATTTTCTTCTTATTTTACTCAGAAATATTAACAAGTGATACAAAAGTCTTGTTCTTATAAAACAAAAAGGACAATACATAATTAAGCCTCTGGGCCTGTAAAATGGAAAGACGTGAGCCGGGACATAATAACAGATAGTTTCTCTTCATGAGTGGCCTGTACCATTACCTCAGCTCTCTTCTTAAGCTCGTTCTCATGTGGCATCATCGTGATAGCTTCCTTTTGGACAAGTTCAAGAGCCTGGATTAATGAACGATAGGTGGCGTAGGTCTTCACACTTTCTATTATGAGTGTTTTTAAGATCTCTTCTTCCCGCGTAAGTTCAGCTTTGTGTCGAGCTAACTCCACCTCTAGTCGATTGATTTCTACTCGAGAAGTTTGTATGGTAGTATTAGAAGCAACTACGGCCTGTTGCTTCTAAATAGATTGCCCCTATAAGGATGCAATCTCAAGCTCCCTTTCAGTGATATTTTTCTGAAGAGCTTCATATTGATGAGTTGCTTCAGCCCTGAGATCATCAAAGGTTAATGTAATTTGGGCAGCAAGATCAGTGCAGCGCAACTCCTCTAAAGCTCTTAAATCCTTTTCCAATCGAGAGACATTGTCAGAATAGTGCTGAAACCAGCGAGCGTCATCCACATATCGAATGTCGTTCAGAGAATGCATGAGTATGGTCTTAAAAGAATCAAATGAAGCTCGTCCGACACCAACCTCCTCAATCTCCACCTTCATCGTATCCTCCAAGGATCGTATAAGAATTTTAAGTATGGAGGGAATGACCACTAGACTTTGAGATGTCACAGGAGATGTCATTGAGGAGCCTAAAATTGTAGACCCCACCGCAAGAACGGTTGGTGACGATCGTGAAGAAGCCGGGGAAGCTATAGTAATATCCAATTGCGAAGGACTTGAAGGAAGAATCATAAGCGCCCCTGCTTGGGCTGAACTCAGCATATTCTCTGTCCCCGCAGATTTAAGATAAATCGTTAGCGGAAGGGATTCCCCTTGCAAAGAAATTATTGTTACCGGTATTTGCTCGGAGGGAGGAATAGCTGTTGCTTGCTGGTTGGGAGACGGAGTCGTATCAGTAGCCTCATGAGTTGGAGAACCTACACAAAAGAGCAGTTAGTATAAAAGAAAGAAAATATTAGAAAAACCAGAGTGTGTAATCTTTACCAATGGGGGAAGAAGGAACATAAACGGACACCTTGTCAGAAGAGAGTGGTGGTGGATTAGCCCAGTCAATAGGATTATCGTCAATAGCACTTTCCTCCCTATCAGCACCGTCGCTACGAGAAGAGGTCCCATGATCTAATGCTTCTTCATCATCTGTAGTCGAGGGTCCGGGAGAACGTGCGATCGCATCTACTTTAGTCATTATGCCAGTCGTCGGGCTAGGGATTGTAGCCCGCGTATGTGGCAATAACGCAGAAGCGGCAGGAGACTAACTTTCGTTAAGCTTTTCAAATTCATCCATCATAGGTTCATCTATAGGGGGCCTAACCTCTTCAGATGGAGACGCTGTAGGTAACGTCTCTACAGTCGGAAGAGTAGCATATGAAGCTTGACCTAGAAAGGGTGAAATAATAGGGTCCATTATAGGAGAAGACTCCATATCACCAATCAATGACTCATCCCCGCCCTCTTCCTGGTCCAAAGGACGATAAGAGGAAAATTCACTGGAAAACATGGGACCCCCAGGGCGAAGTCCGGTACGGAATGGACGATTTATAGTAGTAGATTCTTGTTTTTCCTCTCCCCCAGTGTACTTAAAAGCATCCGCCATTAATTTCTGAGAAGGAGGGTCTACTAATAATTTCCTGCAAGTACGTTTTTCGTACTGAACTGCTTCTTCCTCGGTAAGAGCCCTCCTTCCGACTACCCTTGGTCTTGGAGTTTCAGCAACCTTATGGCTCACTACTAAAGCGCTCTCTAGTCCCAGATCTTCTTCCCCTTCTTCAACTCCATCCTCATAAGTAGACCTGTCTATCCGGGCCGGCCTGGCCCGGCCCGGCCCGGAAATCTAGGCCTGGGCCGGGCAAAACCGGAGCCCGGACCCGGACCCGGGTACCCCGGGCCGGGCCCCGGCTCGGACGGGGGCCTAACCGGGCTAGGCCCCGGCTCGGACCGGGGCCTAACCGGGCCGGGCACCGGGCCGGCCCGGTTTTTTTAATTTTTTTCTTTTCTTTTCCTTTTTAATACAAAAATGATAAAAATTAGTTTAAAATTATTATATTTTATATAATTATGTATTAGTATATACTTACAAATTATTATGTAACTATATATTATATATAGATATATTATATGTAAATATATTGTATATATTTATAAGTTATAACTTGAGAGAGAGAGAATGCATAAGTAGCCATTGCACGTTGGGCCAATGGGGAAGAAGTAGCCGTTGTAATATACTATACTTATATATACTTATATATTAAGAGAGAGTATACACACACACACATATTATACATATATAAGAGAGAG
>BQKN01063084.1:242234-289495 GCA_022839385.1 Asparagus kiusianus
TTATACATATATAAGAGAGTGTATACTTATATATACTTATATAAGAGAGAGTATACATATATAAGAGAGAGTATATATATACATACATACATACATTATACATATATAAGAGAGAGTATTCTTATATATACTTATATAAGAGAAAGTATACTTATATATACTTATACATATATATATACTTATATAAGAGAGAGTATACTTATATATACTTATATACTAAGAGAGAATATATATACACACATATTATACATATATAGAAATATATTATATATACATATATTATATATATACATGTTTATACATATATAAAGATATATTATATATACAAATATTATATATATTTATATATACATATATTATACATAAATAATTTACATATAAAAAATAAAAAAATTAAAAAAAATAATAAATACTATTCCGAGCTGGGCCGGGTACCAAAGAGGCAGCTCGGGCCCGGCCCGGACTTAGCCCGGGTTTCTGGGCTGGGCCCGGACCGGCAGGCTTTTTGGACACCCCTACTCATAAGATAAGAACTCGTTGATTCCCTTCAGATGAGATACCTGGATCCTCTTCTGGATGAGTACATTCTTCTAATTTCCCATAAGCCTGACAAATTCAACTTATAATCAGGTATCTTGGAAGTCGTGTGATACTAGTTGCAGAAAGCCATGGTGAGAAGAGAATTGGGCGTCTTGTGGGGGTAACCTGAAGGTAGCTCTAGTGCAGCCTGTCGTGGAGTAGTACCAGGCCCTAGCCCCTTCGTATACATTGCCAACAATTGCAAGCTAGCCCCGTGGATTTCTAATGTGGATTTCTAATGTATAATTGATCGTACCCAAGTTATCGAGCGAATCAGTATGGTCGGTACGGCTCAATTATGCATTTGTCACTTTGCCTAAAGAGAAGATAACTTGGTCTAATGTTCAATAGCCAATGAAAGACTCCCCCATATAAACGGGTGAAACCATCCGAGCCAGCTGTATCCTGAAATACCTACCCATAGCCACCACCTTCAAAGTCTGGGAGCAACGGAATATGTGATAATTGAGGTCTTTCGACAAGATTTAACGGACCCTCACTACATATGTGCCTTCCCAAGTAGCCCCCTCCAGTCTTTGCACAAAAGGGACGAATCCTTCATCTGAGGAGGATAGGGTACTCATCAAATGAGGACAATGGGATACGTACCATGCCATCAAATAAGTATACGGCAAGGGTACTCGAGGATTTAGAGTCACCAAACTTTTCTTTTATCCAGAGCCTGTCTCTTTCACCTGAATGAATTCAAGACACAGCTCCCTCAAACCATGCTGCAAACAGCATGTCATAGCTGAAAGTAAATTCACAGGCCTCCCGTGAGCTAAGGGAACAACTGGGTAGACTACTTCTATTACTACAGCATCTATTGGCCTGGTGGGGATAACACACTGTTTCAACCATAGCATGAGAAAACCCGCCAGCAAGGCCATGTCAGAAATGGGTGTAGCAGCCAGATGGCGGATGCTTTCGAATTCAGTCTACACAGGAAAATCGTCTTCTAATCCCTCGTTGACGTAATGAATGGTGGCATCATTTATCAAAGCTTGGATAGTCTCAAGGGTGCTCACACTCCAACGAGACCCAGCAGCAGTTTTGTGAGACAAATTCTGGAAGAGATATTTAGCCCAGGATAGCTGTTTTATACCACGTCCTCGTGTCCCCGTCAATTAGGTGCAGGTTTGAAAAAGACACATTACTTCCCATAGCGTGTCATAGACATCAGGGTTCATCTCCTTCAAAATCCTAAGCTCACTTGACCCTGGGATAAACTCTTCGTAGGTTAGGTCTCCAAAAGGAAGGCCTGAAATGTCATACATTTCGTGGAGGGTAAACCCTAATTCCCCTTCCGAGGTGAAAAATGTACCCTTCTCTGGGTTATATCTCTCCAGAATAACAAAAAAAATTATAATGGTTGTAGTCAATACCATATCTAGAAGCCATTATAGGGCAACCGAGCCCAGATCGAGCTAACGACCCCTCTAGCTCTTTCAGCATGAACTCTGTCATCCTTGTCCACTACCTTGTTCTAGTAGAGTGTACCCATCCAGGAGTTCTGAATATTGAAGAAGGGAACTCCCCTTTTGCAGCCAAAAATCTCTGCATAAAAGTGTTAGCTATACTAGTTGTTTCTCCAACAGGATATCGCCTTGAGAATAAGTAGGGTTCCAAGGCTGACACCTGTCGGTTGTAACCAACGGTGTATACACTTGTATAAGTCAAAGCCCTAATAGTTACCCCATCCTGCTCTCTAACAAGGTCCTAATTCATATGTCGGGGGATGGAGGCACATTGATAATAAGATGTAGGAAACATCCTATGCATATTAGGGAGAAAGAAGCGGCTATCTCCTATTTGCCTCAACCACTTATAATGGCCACCGGTTACGATCTCTTTCTGGATGGCGACATGATCACCAAACAGAAATGTTGGCTTGGTGAGCTTTTTATGGGATTCAGTTTCAAATTTGGCATCTGTAACTAGAATCCTGAATACAACCGGGCTAGCTTAGGAGATTAGGGTAACATGTTCTTTGTCAGTATCCAGAAAAACTAGGAGTTCTTGACGCAGATTGAATTGCATATTCAAATCCACGCCGCCCTCACATCCAAAGTGATGATGAAGAGTGAGGGGTACGCGAGTGTAAGGCACTGCGAAAGAGATATACGCAAAACCCAGACCCTACGTCAAATCTTATTAACACAGACCCTGCGTCAAATCAGTCAACATGAAAATAAAACGAAAGCAACCTTAGTCAATTACAAAGGTCGAATTCCTGGGTGAATAAGGTATACGCACAGCCCAGACCCTGCGTCAAATCTTATTAACGAAGAGGTCAAACCTTGCATTAGTTGATCAAATGCACAGTTCAGACCCTGCGTCAAATCTTATTAACGCAGAGATCAAACTTTGTGTTAGTCGATCAAATGCAGAGTCTAAACCCTGTGTTACAAAATTAGAACGCAGAGGTCAAACCTTGCGTTAAGCGTTCAAACGCACAGTTCAGACTCTGCGTCAAATTAACGCAGAGGTTAAACTTTGTGTTAGTAGATTAAACGCAGAGTCTAAACCCTATGTTACAAAATCCGAGCACAGAGGTCAAACCCCAATGCTTCGAATTCAAAACGCAGATACCTAATTCTGCGTTATAATGTCAGAACAAGTTTCCTCATTGATCAAAACTTGCCGAAGCAAGTTTTATGGCCATAGAAGTTGAGACTTACCACCAACGAGAGGAACTGACATCGGTGGTGCACCAGCCTTAGCTGCATCACCGCCGACGGCCGAAGTTTGATGCGAGCTCTGAGCAGTAGCAATGGTAGACTTGGGACGGGAGACAGTCTTCTTCTTAGGAGCCATTAAGGATAATGGTTAGAGAAGATGAGCAGGGTTCGCCGGATTTCAAAATGAAGAGTCTTCGTTAAGCTTTTCAAAAAAGAACAGATGGAAGAGTCGAATGACTCTTGATTTGACCCCAGCGGTCTATTTATGACATCTATGAGCTATCGAATCAGAGCGAGATTCTAGGCCCTGAATCCCACCGAATGCGGCCTGTGCGTCCATGTTGGTTGAACTTCTGAACGCATAGTTCACCTCTGCGTTTTAATTCTCAAGCGCAGAAATCCACCTGTGCGTTTTAACACTGTCAAATGAATTTCTCGACGGCTAAAGCTAAGATATTGCTTTAAACAAATAAAGAGAAGCTAACATTGTCCATCAAGCTGACCAAGGCCGAGAAGAAACTGGTGTATGACAAGCAGTTATGTAGCCTCTTGGATGAGTACAAATTGGTTACAGTCAACGAAGCTAAAACCGTCAAGCTCGATCTATTGCACACAGCTCATTCTCCTAAGTAGCTTAACATTCCCACTAAAATTAACGAAGCCAGAAGCTGCACGCAGCTCATTCTCCTAAGTGGCTTAACATTCCCACTAAGAGTAACGAAGCCAGAAGCTACACACAGATTATTCTCCTAAGTGGCTTAACATTTCCACTAAGATTAATAAAGCTGCATGTCGAGTGTTTATCAATGCCTGCAAGAATTCTCTGGATAAAAGAATACACCTCATCGCAGATTGAGTGGAGTATCTTAAGGACCCAAACGAAATCCAGAGAATACACCTCATCGCAGAGGGAGTGGAGTATCTAAAGGATCCAAACGAAATCCAGATAATACACCTCATTGTAGAGTGAGTGGAGTATCTAAAGGATCTAGACAAAATCCGAAGAATACACTTTATTGCAGAGTGAGTGGAGTATCTTAAGGACCCAGACAAATTCGGTGTCATCATCATTCTTGTTTGATTCATCAGCAATGACTTGGGCTTTAGCTTGTTTGACTAAGTTCATTGTCATCAAGACAGTTACCTTGTTTGGTTTAAGGAAGCAGAATTGCGACACTCCGACAACCAAGTTCATGATGTCTTCGAACCAGACGAAGCAGACAATCAATCAATCAAATTTTGGGATCCAAAGTATTCTAAAAATTCGTCCCAGTCAACCGCGAACTTTCAAAAACTTTAGAGGGGGTTCTATAGGCTGTCTAAAAATCACAATAGATAGCTGATCCCCATCAGGTTTCAACGATGGGAGTTACAATCTGACGACTTCCATACCTCGATGATGAATGTTACAATCAGATGGCTTTCATGTCAACAAATAAAAACTACAAATGGAGGACTTTTTATATGGATGGAGAAGAGTTACAATTCAACGACACTTCCGACAACTAATGAAAACTCTAATCAGTGGTCTTCACAATCAACAGTGAGAGTTATAATCTGACGACTTTCACACCCTACAACAGCTAAAGCAAGTATTAACGAGCAATAGTCTTCACAACACTGTAATAGAAGTGGTTACGAATCAACAACCACTTCTAAACACAGAGTCTACCTTTGCGCTTCTCAACTCAAAACGCAAGCGGCCTGTGCGTTCTTCAGCAGCCACCCAACTCTACATCTCAAATCCAAGACGCAGAGTTAAGACTCAGAGTGCAAACAGCCCGTGTGTCTTAAATTTCCAGCAGACACTCAACTCTGCGTCTAAAATCTAAGACGCAGAGTTAGGACTCAGAACGCGAGCGGCCTATGCGTTTCCAATCTCCAGCAAACACTCAACTCTGCGTCTAAAGTCTAAGACGCAGAGTTAAGGTCCAGAACGCCAATTTAGGCGTTTGACTTGTTCAAACACAAGCTGAACAGCCTCAAAACCGTTTATCCCACGTTTTGAGGGATTTTTGCCCACTTAGGAGCAGATTTAGGAGTTGGTTGCACCCCTTATCCCCCTATAAATAACCACAATACTCAACTGAGTAAGAGGTTGGAATTTTTTGGCATAAGGTTGGATTTTCTGAAGATTAAGGGTGAATTCTTAGGAGATTGGAGATTTTGGCCAGATTTTGAAGATCAAATCATCTACGAAATCAGCACAAGAGAGCTCTTGGCAGCTAGGAAATCAAATCCTTCAACAACAAACAAATCCACTTGGCTACTAACCGATTATTCGGTTTTCAACAACTATTTTCAGAGTTTTCAACTCATTCTGAGTTCTTAAACTTGTTAAGAGTTCTCAATCAAACTTACCATACAAGTTAATTATTCCCGTGAGACAAGACGGTCGGATTGTCAAGGGAGAGCAAATTCGATGTAAACATTCGAAGGAGGCACTCCATCACAACCGTGAAGAACCCAGTATTAAACAAAGGGGAGAATTTAAATTCATTCTCCTCTCTTTTGTAATCGAAATCCAATTGTAATTGAGATCGATAGAATTTAAACCAAATTTTTCTTTCATTTCTTTTACTACAAATTTTCTACCAACATGTGGTAATTATACTTTGACGGTGCTTCCCGAGCAACCAATATGGCGAGCGCTCTCGGATGTTCAAAAATATCCTCAGGAGTCGGAGTTAGAGTCATCCTAATTTCCCTAGAGAAATATGTGATGCCTCGAGCCTATTCATTGGTCGAGCCGTGCTTAAACAACGTAGCCGAATACAACACATTTCCTATTAGACTCAGTTTCACCAAAGAACTACGGGTCAAATATCTCGAAGCTTTTGGTGATTCTTAACTTATAGTTAAGCAGGTTCGAGAAGAGTACAAAGTCATTAACCAAGACCTGATCCCATACCACTAGGCAGCCGTCGAGATGGCGGACTCGTTCGAAGCATTCTTCATCGAGTATATTCTGTGTCTCCAGAATGCACATGCAAGTGCACTAGCAGCATTAGCAGTATCTCTGGCACAGCCTCCTGAAACAGAATAGTTGGTCACTATGAGAACTCACCAACTCTACCTATTGGACTGCGCTTTGGATATTAAAGAGGCGCACTCGCCCGAATTGAACTCGAGTCTCTGGACTGGCGTTTCCCTATTATTAATTATGTCTTACATGGTATTTTATCGGAATACATAAAAGAAAGAGACTTGGTCCGATGAAGAGCATCGAGATTCTATTATAGCACGGCAACCTAGACGCTGTATCATCATACATATGATGGTCTGCTACTTTGATATCTTTCAACCAAAGAGGCAGAAGAGGCTCTTAAAGAAGTGCATGATGAAACTTGTGGCGTGCACCATCTTGGTCCTAAACTTTGTGATCATCTCAGAAGGATGGGATATTATTAGCCAATCATGGTCAAGAACGCAGATGAGTATGCCTGACAATGCCAGGCATGTTAAATACATGCGAATTATATACACCAACACCTAAAGTATTTACACCATTCGGCCACTTCATGGCTATTCAAGACATGAGGAATGGACATTATCGGTCCTATTTTTTCACCGTCAGTCAAAGGTGACCGCTTTATTTTGATAATCACCGATTACTTCTCGAAGTGGGCCGAAGTAGTCCCACTCAAGGAGGTAAAGATGAGTGACATCGTCAAAATCATCAAACACCATATTATCTACCAATACGGTGTTCCAAGATAAATTGTGCATAACAACGGCCCTCAGTTTGTTAGCAATGTCTTTATTAAATTCTATATAAAATTTAGGATTCAAGACGTCCTGTTAATAGCATACAATCCCACTGCGAACAGATTAGCTGAAGCTTTTAACAAAATCATTATTAAGATTCTATCAAAGCTCGTGAGAACCAATAAACAAGACTAGGATGACAAACTCGGGGAAGCTCTCTAGGCATATCGCACTACAGTCTACATGCCTGCCAAAGCAACTCTGTATTCTCTAGTATACGGATGAGAAGCCATCCTTCCCCTAGAAATCCAAATTCCATCCATTTACATCGCTCTCGCTACGGGGATGATGATGGAGGAACAACATCAAAAACATCTCGAAGAACTTGAGATATTAGATGAAAAGCGCCTAAAGGCTCAATAACAAATTGAGTTTTACTAGGCCAGAATCTCCAGGGCTTTTGATAAAAGAGTCCAACAATGAAGCTTTAAGGAAAGAAACTTGATTCTCGCCGTCCGGCGACCGAGGATACTCAACTCCTAGAGGAATGACAAATTCTAACCTAAATGGGAAGGAGTATTTGTGATAGAGATAGTCTACTCAAACAGCGCATATCGCTTAATCATCCAAGATGGTGACAAGCTTATGATGGTAATAAATGAGAAGTTCCTAAAAAAGTACTATCCTTAGTACGTTGTAGGCTATCTAAAAATCATTATAAATAACTGATCCCCATCAAGCACCAATGATAAAAGTTACAACCTAATGATTTCCACATCAACAACTCAATAATAAAAATTACCATCAGATGACTTTCACGACAATAGACAAAGGCTATAATCTAAAGATTTTCACATAGATCAATGAGGGTTATAATTCAACGACCGTCATGACAACCGATGAATGCTCTGATCAACAGCCTTCACAGCGAGAATTACAATCTGATGATTCCCATATTTTAAGGAGCTAGAGTGAAGATTACAAAATGATGATCTTCGTAATGCTCTAACAAAAGAGATTACAAGTCAACGATCTCTTTAGATCTAAACGCAGAGCTCATTGGTGTATTTTTAGCCCAAAATGCAGGGTTCATCGCTATGTTCCAAATCTAAATATAGAGCTCATTGTCGCATTTTTAGCCTAAAGCACAGGATTCATCGCTACGTTCCAAATCTAAATGCAGAGCTCATTACTGCGTTTTCACCCTAATACGTAGAGCCCAACCCTGCGTCCCAGGATTAAGACATAGAATTTATTCTAGATCGTGAATTTCACGTTTAACTGGTTCAAACAGAACCTAAACGGTTTCTCAAAGATTAGTTCCACTACCAAATGTTACAAGTGCCATGGATATGGACATGTGGCTGCTAACTGTTCAAGTCCAGTTAAAATCTCCATTGTCTATGGAGAGCCTGAAGAAGAATTAGAGTCAAAGACAAATGAATTCGTCTATCATGTGGAAGAAGAGGATTCCGACCCAAGTGAGTAATTTGACGAGAATGATATTAGTCTTAGTTGTAATTGATCAACACCATCAAGTAAACTAACTCTCGTTAGATATTCTTTGTCCCAACCAATGGACAAGGATGATTGGAGACGAACTAATATGTTCCACACATTCACAAAGATTAGAGGAAAATCCTATAAAGTTATTATGGAGAGTGGAAGCTACATCAATACAATATTGTCTACAGAACTTGCAATGTTTGGTCTGAAAGTTGTCTCCCATCCGCACACTTATAGAGTCACTTTTATTGATTCTACCGCACTTGACGTCAAACAAAGATGCCTTGTGCCATTAGACTTTAATCTCTACAAGGATAAGAGTTGGTGTAATGTTGTGGCCATGGATGTGGGTCATGTCATCCTTGGATGATCATGGCTGTACACTAATGATGTAACTATTTATGGTCGGTCAAACACGTGTCATTTTGAACGTGAAGGAAAGACGATCAAGTTACTCCCTGGTGCACCTAAGGCTAGGCTACCCGAACATAAATCAGTTGTAGTAAAACAAAATAAGGGTGTTAGCTTGATCACAGCTAAGGAAATCTATCAAGAGTTTGAAAAGGGAGTCCTAGTCATGATACTCACAGCTAGAGAGATCACTAAGGAATCTTGCACCTCCCTTCCTCCTGAAGTCACTCCGGTGATCACAGAATTTGCTGATGTTTTCCCTAAAGATCTCCCAGACAAGTTACCACCGATGCGTGACATTCAACATACTATTGATCTAGTCCCTGGAGTGAGTGTTCCCAACTTACCACATTATAGGATGAATCCTACTGAACAATCTGAACTCAAGAGGTAAGTTGATGAGTTGCTAAAAAAAGGTTTTATCCAAGAGAGCATGAGTCCTTGCGCGGTTCCTGCTTTGCTGACGCCAAGGAAAGATGGATTGTGGTGTATGTGCATGGACAGCCATGCCATTAATAAAATAACGGTGAGGTATCATTTTCCTATCTAACATTTGGATGATATATTGGATATGATGTCTGGCACTATAGTCTTTTCAAAGATCGATTTAAAGAGTGGTTATCACCAAATCCACATTCGTCCTGGAGATGAATGGAAGACCACCTTAAAAATAAAGGATGGCTTTGTACCAATGCTCCGAGTTCTTTCATGCGAGTGATGAGGTAAGTACTAGTCCACTCATGGGTAAATTTTTGGTAGTCTACTTTGACGACATCCTCATTTACAGTCGATCTCACGAGCAACATCTTAACCATTTGTGACAAGTTTGTTCTATAAGATGGAAGGGAGAACTGTATGTGAATCCAAAGAATGTACCTTTCTTACCACACAGGTTTAATTCCTTGGGTTTGTAGTCTCTGCTGAACGAGTATCTGTAGATCCTGAGAAAGTCAAAGCGATAAATGACTAGCCCGAGCCTAAGAACATCTGTGATGTAAGAAGCTTTCACTGGCTCACTACCTTTTACCTTCGGTATATCAAGGGATTTAGCATGATCATGACTCCAATCACCTATTGTTTGAAGAAGAGCGAATTTGAGTGATCACGTGAAGCAACCAAGGCATTTTTGGAAATCAAGGAGAGAATGGTTAATGACCTGTTATGCACCTGCCCAATTTTAACAAAGTCTTTGAGGTTGCATGCGATGCTTCTGGAGTTAGCATAGGTGGAGTTCTCTCTCAAAAAGAGCATCCGGTCTATATTTCAGTGAGAAGTTGAATGACACACATCTGTGATACACCACCTATGGCAAAGAATTTTATGTTGTAATTCAATCACTTCGCCATTAGCACCATTACTTGCTGCCACAAGAATTTGGCATATACTCAGATCATGAATCCCTTCAATATATCTACTCCCAAAAAAAGTTGAATTCTCGTCATGCATGTTGGTTTGAATTTCTTCAGGATTACAAATTCACCTTGCGACATAACGTGGAAGTTGATAACAAAGCTGCTGATGCTCTCAGCTGATGAATCATGTCATGACAAAATTGTCCATAGTTGTTGTTGGTTTTGAGAGAATTAAAATGGAGTATGAGTCGAGTCCCGATTTTGGTGAGATGTACACAATGTTGAATTATAGGACGACTCGGGAACTTGACGGCTATATCCTTTAAGATGGATTTTATTTCAAGGTCGTAGGTTGTGCATTCTACAGACTTCTCTGTGAGAATTTCTTGTGTGGGAATTGCATGCTGGAGGCTTAGCTGGGCACTTTCGAAATGAAAAGACCATTGAGGCCGTAGAATATCGATTCTATTGGCCTAGTTTGAAACACGATGTTACTAAGTACGTTGGGAGATGTCATGTCTACCAACTAGCCAAACAACGAAAATAGAACACTGCTGGTCCCTGATTGCCCATGGCAAGATCTTAGCATGGATTTCGTGTTAGGTCTCTGAAAACCTTCAGAAAACATGATTCAATCCTTGTTGTGGTTGACTGATTCTCCAAGATGGCCCATTTTCTACCTTGCTCTAGAATGTGTGATGCCTCGAGAGTGGCCTAAATTGTTTTTGATGGTGTTGTCAAATTGCATGGTCTGCCAAAGACAATTGTATATGATAGGGATGTGAAGTTCACCAGTTGCTCTTGGAAAACTCTTTGGCATATGTTAGGCACGAACCTTAAATTCTTCACTGCTTTTCATCCACAGATTGACAGCTAGACTAAAGTTATCAACCAGAGTCTAGGAAATCTCTTGTGTACCCTTGTTGGTAAGCATGATGGGAACTAGGATCTGAAATTGTTCATCACAGAGTTAGCATATAATTAATCTGTTAATAGGACAACTGGTAAGAGTCCGCATGAAGTAGTGTAAGGCTTTAGGCTTAGAAAACCAATTGACCTCATTCCCATGGCCAATCACTAGAGGTTATCTGAGTCTGCATCTGCATTTGCATCCCATATACATGAACTACACAAGGAGATCAGTGATAGAATTGAAATGAACAATGTTAATTATAAATTACAAGCTGATGTGAGAAAAAGATTTAAAACTTTAATATTGGTAATCATATGATGGTTCAGATTTGTCTGAAACTGTTTTCTCCAGGAACTGTCAAAAAGTTACATGCTCGTAGTGTTAGACCTTTTAAAATCTTAAAAGAAATTAAATTACAATGCTTATGTTATAGATCTTTCTGAAGATTTTGGTATCAGTTCTACTTTCAATGTCGAGGATTTGGTGAATTATAAGGGTTCTGATTTGAACCCTAGCAACCTATTGGTTGATGAGTCTTCCCCTAACCCTTCTTTTGAGAGACCCTCACTTCCCCCACTCCTAGATATTTATCCCAACCCAGCAGACACAATTGATAACATTTTAGATGATGAAATTATCTCTACTAGAGATGGTGGAACCTGGCGATATCTAATTCGTTGAAAAGGGAAGTCACCTTCTGAGGATACATGGCTCGACCGCAGTGATTTACAGCGGATTGATAGGAACCTTCTGGAGCAATATGATAGTTTTCCTAATCCTAACTCGACGGGGTTGAGTTCTCTCCTACCTGGGGAGAATGATGTGGACATGTAGGCACACGCACGAGAATTTTGGTATGCCTATCAGCGCAAGAGATGACGTACTTTCGTTTTGCATCGGATTCCAACTATGTGGTTTTAGTTGAGATGGAGTCGATTCTTTAGTTTTAGTTGTTTTTCTTTTAATAAAAGTTGTTGTTTAGTTTTGCTTAATAAAAGCTTTATTTTAGTCCCACATCGGATGTGGAGAGAGATGGAATATTCTGTAAGCCTATTTAAAGGCAGGTTGGTTTGTAAGTAAGGTAATAAATTATTGATGAAATAAAATATTTGAGTTATCTCCAAAGAAATAAAAATTCTCCCTCTATGTATTTGGTGTGTGAAACTCAAATATTAGATTAGGTGTGTGAAACCCTAGTTCTCTACCCTCTCTCAAAAATCCAAATCCTCATTTCATTTAGTCACCCCTTTACATTCAGCAAGTTGATACAATCCAACCAATTTATCCCAACCACCCACTTATTATCCAAAACAAATTGTAGCCTTCCATTACAAAAAAAAAAGAGGTGAAAAGAAACCCTCACTTTTCCCTTGCCACCGTCATTCCTTCCTAGTCACTGCCCTCTACTCCTCCTCTTTCTTCTCCTCCGCAAACCACCATTCCATCGTCCAGTCTCCTCCTAACAGGCATCATTTCCTCCTTCCCCCTGCTCATCTCCCCCTCCTAAAGTAGAACCACCATGCCTTTCCTCCTTCCCCACAAGCCGCCGCCCCTATCCCTGTTCTCCTCCCCCTCCAGTAGTTCTGCTAACAACACCGAACCCCCACTCCCTTGCTCACTAACACTGCGACTAGCCACTCTACCCCTGGTGCCTAGCGACTCATGGCTAACAAACTGACGATCAACCTCCATCAGTGCCTCAATCACCAAATCCGATTGATTTGTACAATAAGAAATTAGTAAGGAGGTGATACAAGTGAGTCCAAACCACAGATTCTATCAGGTAGTCTCATCTTTCAACCATTAGAATAATGTTGGGTTCAATGTTTAGATTACATCTCCAATTTATAATCAATTATCTGCTACTCCACTTAACAGGTGAGATGTGTGATCTCTTGACTCAACATTTTATAGAATTTTTATATTTAGATTGGAACAATATCAGTGTAACTTGAATTGTGTTTAAGTTCAAAAAGATTCAACTGGTTTAGACTACACTTGCAATTTAATTCAATATTAAGGAATTTTGAATATATTTCCTAGACAAAAGTGATTTAGTTGGTGAAACACCGTGAAACTTCAATTAGATTGTTGATCTCCTGAACACACGCACTTTGTTTCACATCATTTTGGTATCAGAGCACGATTAAGTCGGAAATTGCATCATATTTAGTTTGCATTTATTATTTTGTCTACAATTGCATTATTAAAAAAAAGTGCATCATTTAGTCTGTTTGGATGTGATTAGTGCATGTCACTCCATAGTGGTCAACCTTATTTGTTAGGAGAGTCTAGCGAGTCGGACAATTTTAGAATGGATTCTAAAACGTTCCCCATAGCTGGCCTCATAAGTCAACTCAACTCTTTAACCCAAGCCGTGACTGAAGTTCGTCAATCTCGACAAGAAGATTATGAGATATTGCATGAGAGATTGCAAAGGTTAGAAACACGTGGGACACAAAACAACGAACACATTGAAGAGCACATACCGATCAGAAACTACCAAAGACGTAATGCACAAGACCCTGATGAACGATATCTGAAGAGCATTAAGTTGGTCGTTCCCACTTTTGATGGCCGATCGGATCCTAAAGATTTCTTAGAATGGATCCGACAAGTGGACGACTACTTCAACTGGTATCCACTTTTCGAAGAGAGAAGAGTCAAATTTACGATAATGAAGCTAACTGATCAGTCTAGCTAATACTAGGCTAAGCTAGAAATGATGAGAGTAGCTTGCCAAATGGGCCCTATCAACATGTGGGTGGTTATGAAAGACAGGCTCAAAGAGAAGTACATACCTATCTCTTACCATGATTGCCTTCTCGATAACTGGAACCGATTTACACAAGGTAATAAATCCGCTAAGGATTATGTTACTCAAGTTAAAGAGTTCCAAATTCTGTGTAATGCTTTAAACTCTGAGAATCCACACCAAACACTCTCCCGATTTAGAGCCGGACTTCGAGAAGGTTTGTGAAATGAACTCTTGATCCGAAGAATTTTTGAGCTTGAGAAAGCACATGCCGTAGTTCTGGACTTAGATACTACGAAGTCTAGCTCCACTTTCAAGAATTCTGCACACGGGCACAAATATAATACGAGTCAATATCCAACTCGATTTCAAACTCAAACATCATCACAGAAAGCCGACACTTCGAGTGGGAATAAAGAACGGGATAACAAAAGCAATGGCACTGAAAGGAATTTCTCAAAGATTAGTTCCACTATCAAATGTTACAAGTGCCATGAATATGGACATGTGGCTGCTAACTGTCCAAGTCCACATAAAATATCCATTGTCAATGGAGAGCCTATAGAAGAATTAGAGTCGAAGACAAATGAATTCGTCTATCATGTGGAAGAAGAGGATTTCGACCCAAGTGAGTAATTTGACAAGAGTAATATTAGTCTTAGTTGGAATCGATCAACACCATCAAGTCAAACTAACTATCGTTAGATGTGCTTTGTCCCAACCAAAGGACAAGGATGATTAGAGATCAACTAACATGTTCCACACATTCACAAAGATTGGAGGAAAATCCTGTAAAGTTATTGTGGATAGTGGAAGCTACATCAATAAAATATCATCTACGTAACTTGCAAAATTTGGTCTGAAAGTTGTCTCCCATCCGCACACTTATAGAGTCACTTGGATTGATTCTACCGCACCAGACGTCAAACAAAGATGCCTTGTACCAATAAACTTTAATCTCTACAAGGATAAGGTTTGGTGTGATGTTATGGCCATGGATGTGGGTCATGTATTCCTTAGACAACCATGGCTGTACGATATTGTTGTAACTATCTTTGGTCAGTCAAACACATGTCATTTTGAACTTGAAGGAAAGAAGATCAAGTTACTCCCGGTGCACCTAAGTCTAGGCAACCCGAACATAAACCAGTTGCAGTAAAACAAAATAAGGGTGTTAGCTTGATCACAGCTAAGGAAATCTGTCAAGAGTTTGCAAAGGGAGTCCCAGTCATGATACTCACAGCCAGGTAAGTTTTTAAGGAATCTAGCTCCTCCCTTCCTCCAGAAGTCACTCCGGAGATCACAAAATTTGCTGATGTTTTCCCTAAAAATCTCTCAAACAAGTTACCACCGATGAGTGACATTCAACATGCTATTGATCTAGTCCCTGGAGTGAGTCTTCACAACTTGCTACATTATAGGATGAATCCTGCTGAAAATGCTGAACTCAAGAGGCAAATTGATGAGTTGCAAAAAAAAGATTTTATCCAAGAGAGCATGAGTCCTTGCGTGGTTCCTGCTTTGCTGATGCCAAAGAAAGATGGATCGTGGTGTATGTGTGTGGATAGCCATGCCATTTATAATATAACTGTGAAGTGTCAATTTCCTATCCCATGTTTGGATGATATGTTTGGTATGATGTTTGGAACAACTGTCTTTTCAAAGATCGATTTAAAGAGTTGTTATCACAAAATCCACATTCGTCCTGGAGATGAATGGAAGACCGCCTTCAAAATGAAGGATGGGTTGTACTAATGGATAGTCATGCCTTTTGGATTGACTAATGCTCCAAGTACTTTCATGTGAGTTATGACGCAAATACTACGTTCGTTGAAGTGTAAATTTTTGGTAGTCTACTTCGACAACATCCTCATTTACAGTCAATCTCACGAGCAACATCTCAACCATTTACGAAAAGTTTGCTCTATACTAAGGAATGAAGAACTGTATGCGAATCCAAGGAAATGTACCTTTCTTACCACGCTTTAGGTCTCCCGAATACCCTCAGAAAACACGATACAACCCTTGTTGTGGTTGACTGATTCTCCAAGATGGCCCATTTTCTACCTTGCTCTAGAATGTGTGATGCCTCGAGAGTGGCCCAAATTGTTTTCGATGGCATTGTCAAATTGCATGGTCTACCAAAGACTATTGTATCTGATAAGGATGTGAAGTTCACCAGTTGCTCTTGGAAAACTCTTTGGCATACGTTAGGCACGAACGTTAAATTCTTCACTGCTTTTCATCCACAGATTGATAGCTAGACTAAAGTTATCAACCAGAGTCTAGGAAATCTCTTGTGTACCCTTGTTGGTAAGCATGATGGGAACTGGGATCTGAAATTATCCATCACAGTGTTAGCATATAATTAATCTGTTAATAGGACAACTGGTAAGAGTCTGCATGAAGTAGTGTAAGGCTTTAGGCTTAGAAAACCCATTGACCTCATTCCCATGGCCAATCACTAGAGGTTATCTGAGTCTGCATTTGCATTTGCATCCCATATACATGAACTACACAAGGAGATCAGTGATAGAATTGAAATGAGCAATGTTAATTATAAATTACGAGCTGATGTGAGAAAAAGATTTAAAACTTTAATATTGGTAATCTTATGATGGTTCAGATTTGTCTGAAACGGTTTCCTCCAGGAACTGTCAAAAAGTTGCATGCTCGTAGTGTTAGACCTTTTAAAATCTTAAAAGAAATTAAATTACAATGCTTATGTTATAGATCTTTCTGAAGTTTTTGGTGTCAGTTCTACTTTCAATGTCGAGGATTTAGTGAATTATAAGGGTTCTGATTTGAACCCCAGCAACCCATTGGTTGATGAGTCTTCCCCTAACCCTTCTTTTGAGAGACCTTCACTTCCCCCACTCCCAGATATTTATCCCAACCCAGCGGACACAATTGATAACATTTTAGATGATGAAATTATCTCTACTAGAGATGGTGGAACCCAGCGATGTCTAATTCGTTGAAAAAGGAAGTTACCTTCTGAGGGTACATGGTTCGATCGCAGTGATTTACAGTGGATTGATCCGGACCTTCTGGAGCGATATGATAGTTTTTCTTATCCCAACTTGACAGGGTCGAGTTCTCTCCCACCAGGGGAGAATGATGTGGACATGTAGGCACACGCACGAGATTTTTGGTATGTCTATCAGCGTAGGAGATGACGTGCTTTCGTTTTGCATCGGATTCCCACTATGTGGTTTTAGTTGAGATGGAGTCGATTCTTTAGTTTTAGTTGTTTTTCTTTTAATAAAAGTTGTTGTTTAGTTTTGCTTAATAAAAGCTTTATTTTAGTCCCACATCGGATGTGGAGAGAGATGGAATATTCTGTAAGCCTATTTAAAGGAAGGTTGGTTTGGAAGTAAGGTAATAAATTATTGATGAAATAAAATATTTGAGTTATCTCCAAAGAAATAAAAATGCTCCCTCTATGTATTTGGTGTGTGAAACTCAAATATTAGATTGGGTGTGTAAAACCCTAGTTCTCTACCCTCTCTCAAAAATCCAATTCCTCATTTCATTTAGTCACCCCTTTACATTCAGCAAGTTGATACAATCCAACCAATTTATCCCAACCACCCACTTATTATCCAAAACAAATTGTAGCCTTCCATTACAAAAAAAAGAGGTGAAAAGAAACCCTCACTTTTCCCTTGCCGCCGTCATTCCTCCCTAGTCACCACCCTCTACTCCTCCTCCATCTTCTCCTCCGCAGACCACCATTCCATCGTCGAGTCTCCTCCTAACAGGCATCATTTTCTCCTTCCCCCTGCTCATCTCCCCCTCCTAAAGTAGATCCGCCGTGCCTTTCCTCCTTCCCCACAAGCCGCCGCCCTTGTCCTTGTTCTCCTCCCCCTCCAGCAGTTCTACTAACAACACCGAACCCCTACTCCCTTGCTCACCAACACCGCGAGTAGCCACTCTACCCCTGGTGCCTAGCGACTCATGGCTAACAAACCGACGACCAACCTCCATCATCGCCTCGATCACCAAATCCGATTGATTTGTACAATAAGAAATCAGTAAGGAGGTGATACAAGTGAGTCCAAACCACAGATTCTATCAGGTAGTCTCATCTTTCAACCATTAGAATAATGTTGGGTTCAATGTTTAGATTACATCTCTAATTTATAATCAATTATCTGCTACTCCACTTTATAACAGGTGAGATGTGTGATCTCTTGACTCTACAGTTTACAGAATTTTTATATTTAGATTGGAACAATATCAGTGTAACTTGAATTGTGTTTAAGTTCAAAAAGATTCAACTGATTTAGACTACACTTGAAATTTAATTCAATATTAAGGAATTTTGAATATATTGCCTAGACAAACGTGATTTAGTTGGTGAAACACCGTGAAACTTCAATTAGATTGTTGATCTCCTGAACACACGCACTTTGTTTCACATCATTTTGGTATCAGAGCACGGTTAGGTAGGAAATTGCATCATATTTAGTTTGCATTTATTATTTTGTCTACAATTGCATTATTAAAAAAGCGCATCATTTAGTCTGTTTGGACGTGATTAGTGCATATCACTCTGTAGTGGTCAACCTTATTTGTTAGGAGAGTCTAGCGAGTCGGACAATTTTAGAATTGATTCTAATACGTTCCCCATAGCCGGTCTCATAAGTCAACTCAACTCTTTAACCCAAGCCGTGAATGAAGTTCGTCAATCTCGACAAGAAGATTATGAGAGATTGCATGATAGATTGCAAAGGTTAGAAACACGTGGGACACAAAACAACAAACACATTGAAGAGCACATACCGATCAGAACCTACCAAAGAAGTAATGCACAAGGCCCTGATGAACGATATCTAAAGAGCATTAAGTTGGACGTTCCCACTTTTGATGGCCGATCGGAGCCTAAATATTTCTTAGAATGGATCCGACAAGTGGACGACTACTTCAACTGGTATCCACTTTTTGAAGAGAGAAGAGTCAAATTTACGACAATGAAGCTAATTGATCAGTCTAGCTAATACTGGGCTAACCTAGAAATGATGAGAGTAGCTTGCCAAATGGGCCCTATCAACACGTGGGTGGTTATGAAAGATAGGCTCAAAGAGAAGTACATACCTGTTTCTTACCATGATTGCCTTCTCGATAACTAGAACCGATTTACACAAGGTAATAAATCCGCTAAGGATTATGTTACTCAATTTGAAGAGTTCCAAATTCTGTGTAATACTTTAAACACTGAGAATCTACACCAAACTCTCTCCCGATTTAGAGCCGGACTTTGAGAAGGTTTGTGAAATGAACTCTTGATCCGAAGAATTTCTGAGCTTGAGAAAGCATATGTCGTAGTTCTGGACTTAGATACTACGAAGTCTAGCTCCACTTTCAAGAATTCCGCACACGGGCACAAATAAAATACGAGTTAATATCCAACTCTATTTCAAATTCAAACATCATCACAGAAGGCCGACACTTCGAGTGGGAATAAAGAACAGGATAACAAAATCAAGGGCACTAAAAGGAATTTCTCAAAGATTAGTACCACTACCAAATGTTACAAGTGCCATGGATATGGACATGTGGCTGCTAACTGTCCAAGTCCAGTTAAAATATCCATTGTCAATGGAGAGCCTATAGAAGAATTAGAGTCGAAGATAAATGAATTCGTCTACCATGTGGAAGAAGAGGATTCTGACCCAATTGAGTAATTTGATGAGAATAATATTAGTCTTAGTTGCAATCGATCAACACCATCAAGTCAACTAACTGTTGTTATATGTGCTTTGTCCCAACCAAAGGACAAGGATGATTAGAGTTGAACTAACATGTTCCACACATTCACAAAGATTGGAGGAAAATCCTGTAAAGTTATTGTGGATAGTGGAAGCTACATTAATATAATATCATCTACGTAACTTGCAAAGCTTGGTCTGAAAGTTGTCTCCCATCCGCGCACTTATAGAGTCACTTGGATTGATTCTACCGCACCAGACGTCAAACAAAGATGCCTTGTGTCGATAAACTTTAATCTCTACAAGGATAAGGTTTGGTGTGATGTTATGGCCATGGATGTGGGTCATGTCATCCTTGGACAACCATGGCTGTACGATATTGATGTAACTATCTATGGTCAGTCAAACACGTGTTATTTTGAACTTGAAGGAAAGAAGATCAAGTTACTCCGGGTGCACCTAAGGCTAGGCAACCCGAACATAAACCAGTTGCAGTAAAACAAGATAAGGGTGTTAGCTTGATCACAGCTAAGGAAATCTGTTAAGAGTTTGAAAAGGGAGTCCCAGTCATGATACTCACAGCCAGGTAAATCACTAAGTAATCTAGCTGCTCCCTTCCTCCAGAAGTCACTCCGGTGATCACGAAATTTGCTGATGTTTTCCCTGAAAATCTCTCAAACAAGTTACCACCAATGAGTGACATTCAACACACTATTGATCTAGTCCCTGGAGTGAGTCTTCACAACTTGCCACTTTATAGGATGAATCCTACTAAAAATGCTGAACTCAAGAGGCAAATTGATGAGTTGCTAAAAAAAGATTTTATCCAAGAAATCATGAGTCCTTGCGGTTCCTGCTTTGCTGACGCCAAAGAAAGATGGATCGTGGTGTATGTGTGTAGAAAGCCATGCCATTTATAATATAACTGTGAAGTATCAATTTCCTATCCCATATTTGGATGATATGTTGGGTATGATGTTTGGCACAACTGTCTTTTCAAAGATCGATTTAAAGAGTTGTTATCACAAAATCTACATTCGTCCTAGAGATGAATGGAAGACCGCCTTCAAAACGAAGGATGGGTTGTACTAATGGATAGTCATGCCTTTCGGATTGACCAATGCTCCAAGTACTTTCATGTGAGTTATGACGCAAGTGCTACGTTCGTTCATGTGTAAATTTTTGGTAGTCTACTTTGACGACATCCTCATTTACGGTTGATCTCGCGAGCAACATCTCAACCATTTACGAAAAGTTTGCTTTATACTAAGGAATGAAGAACTGTATGCGAATCCAAAGAAATGTGCCTTTCTTACCATGCTTTAGGTCTCCCGAATACCCTCAGAAAACACGATTCAATCCTTGTTGTGGTTGACTGATTCTCCAAGATGGCCCATTTTCTACCTTGCTTTAGAATGTGTGATGCCTCGAGAGTGGCCCAAATTATTTTCGATGGCATTGTCAAATTGCATGGTCTGCCAAAGACTATTCTATCTGATAGGGATGTGAAGTTCACCACTTGCTCTTGGAAAACTCTTTGGCATACGTTAGGCATGAACCTTAAATTCTTCACTGCTTTTCATCCACAGATTGACAGCTAGACTAAAGTTATCAACCAGAGTCTAGAAAATCTCTTGTGTATCCTTGTTGGTAAGCATGATGGGAACTGGGATCTAAAATTCTCCATAGTTGAGTTTGCATATAATTCATCTGTTAATAGGACAACTGGTAAGAGTCCACATGAAGTAGTGTAAGGCTTTAGGCTTAGAAAACCCATTAACCTCATTCCCATGGCCAATCACTAGAGGTTATCTGAGTCTGCATCTGCATTTGCATCCCATATACATGAACTACACAAAGAGATCAGTGATAGAATTGAAATGAGCAATGTTAATTACAAATTACGAGCTGATGTGAGAAAAAGATTTAAAACTTTAATATTGGTAATCTTATGATGGTTCAGATTTGTCCGAACTCCAGGAACTGTCAAAAAGTTGCATGCTCGTAGTGTTAGACTTTTTAAAATCTTAAAAGAAATTAAATTACAATGCTTATGTTATAGATCTTTCTGAATATTTTGGTATCAGTTCGACTTTCAATGTTGAGGATTTGGTGAATTATAAGGGTTCTGATTTGAACCCCAGCAACCCATTGGTTGATGAGTCTTCCCCTAACCCTTCTTTTGAGAGACCCTCACTTCCCCCACTCCCAGATATTTATCCCAACCCAGCAGACACAATTGATAACATTTTAGATGATGAAATTATCTCTACTAGAGATGGTGGAACCCGGCAATATCTAATTCGTTGAAAAGGGAAGTCACCTTCTGAGGATACATGGTTCGACCGCAGTGATTTACAGCGGATTGATCCGGACCTTCTGGAGCGATATGATAGTTTTTCTAATCCCAACTCGATGGGGTCGAGTTTTCTCCCACCAGGGGAGAATGATGTAGACATGTAGGCACACGCATGAGATTTTTGGTATGTCTATCAGCGCAGGAGATGACATGCTTTCGTGTTGCATCGGATTCTCACTATGTGGCTTTAGTTGAGATGACATGTAGGCATGAACCTCAAATTCTCCACTGCTTTTCATCCTCAAACTGATGGCCAGACTGAAGTTATCAACCGGAGTCTAGGAAATCTATTGCGTACCCTCGTTGGTGAGCATGTAGAGAACTGGGATCTAAAATTCTCCATCGTTAAGTTTGCATATAATTCATCTGTTAATAGGACAACTGGTAAGAGTCCGTATGAAGTAGTGTTTGGCTTTAGGCCTAGAAAACCCATTGATCTCATTCCCATGGCCAATCACTATATGTTATCTGAATCTGCATCTTGTTTTGCATCCTATATGCACAAACTACACATGGAGATCAGTGAGAATTGAAAAGAGCAATGTTAATTATAAATTACGAGCTGATGTGAGAAAAAGATTTAAAACATTTAATATTGGTGATCTTGTGATGGTTCGGATTCATCCGGAACGGTTTCCTCTAGGAACTATCAAAAAGGTGCATGCTCGTAGTGCTGGACCTTTTAAAAATTTAAAGAAATTAAATGGCAATACTTATGTTATAAATCTTGCTGAAGATTTTGGTATAAGTTCTACTTTCAACGTTTAGGATTTGGTGAATTATGAGGGTCCTGATTTTAACCCCAGCAACCCATTGGTTGATGAGCCTTCTCTGACCCTTCTTTTGAGAGCCCCTCACTTCCCCTACTCCCAGATATATATCCCAACCCAATAGACACAATTGATAACATTTTAGATGATAAAATTATCTCTACTAGAGATGGTGGAACCCAACGATATCTACTTCGTTGGAAAGGGAAGTCACCTTCTGAGGATACATGGCTCGACTATAGTGATTTACAACGGATTGATCTGGACATTCTAGAGCGATATGATAGTTTTTCTAATCCCGACTCGACGGGGTCGAGTTCTCTCCCACCTGGGGAGAATGATGCGGACATGTAGGCACACACAAAAGATTTTTGGCATGTCTATCAGCGCAGAAGATGACGTGCTTTAGTTTTGCATCGGATTCCCACTATGTGGTTTTAGTTGAGATGGAGTCGATTCTTTAGTTTTAGTTGTTTTTCTTTTAATAAAAGCTATAGTTTAGTTTTGCTTAACAAAAGCTTTATTTTAGTCCTACATCGGATGTGGAGAGAGATGGAACATTCTGTAAGCCTATTTAAAGACAGGTTGGTTTGTAAGCAAGGTAATGAATTATTGAAGAAATAAAATATTTGAGTTTTCTCCAAAGAAATAAAAATTCTCCCTCTACGTATTTGGTGTGTGAAACCCGAATATTAGATTTGGTGCGTGAAACCCTAGTTCTTTGCCCTCTCTCAAAAATCCAAATCCTCATTTCATTTAGCCATCCCTTTACATTCAGCAAGTTGATGCAATCCTACCAATTTATCTCAACCACCCTCTTATTCTGCAAAACAAATCGTAGCCTTCCATTACAAAAGCAAAAAAAAGAGGAGAATAGAAACCCTCACTTTTCCCCTGTCGCCGTCATTCCTCCCCAGTCACCGCCCTCGACTCCACCTCTTTCTTCTCCTCCGCAGACCACCCGTCCACCACCCCGTCTCCTCCTAACAGCAACCATCACTGCCTTCCCTGCTCATCTCCCCCTCCTCCAGTAGATCCGATGTGCCTTTCCTCCTTCCCCACAAGCCGCCACCCCTATCCCTGTTCTCCTCCACCTCCAGCAGTTCCGTCGACAACTCCGAATCCACCCTCCCTTGCTCACCACCACCGTGATTAGCCACTCCACCCCAGGCGCCCAGCGACTCGCGGCCAAAGAACCAACGACCAACCTCCATCAGCGCCTCGATCACCAGATCTGATTGATCTGCACAACAAGAAACCGGTAAGGAGGTGATACAAGTGAGTCCAAAGCACGAATTCTATTAGGTTCATCGTTTAGATTACATCTCTAATTTATTATCAATTATCTACTGCTCCACTTATAATTGGTGAGATGTGTGATCTGTTGACTCTACATTTTACTTAATTTTCATATTGAGATTAGAATAATATCCTGAACACATTGCGAAACTTCACATTACTCCTCCTTAAGTTTTGTCAGATAAACACATAACTAACACCCCTAGATTGAGTGCACATGATTTTAATGTTTGTCAAAATTGACTAAAATGCTCCTAATGGGGGAACCCATTCATGTCCTTTTTAATCATTTTAACCACAAACCACAAAGCCCCATTTTCCCTCCTTTCTTCTCGCGTCTGCATTCAGATTTGAGGACGCAATTCCCTTCCTTTCGAGTGGAAAATGTTTTTACAAATCTGGAAGGGTTGTCACAAGCCCATAACTGTAAGTGGCATTCTTAAACTTTAAGGCAGTGATCTAAAAACATCCAGACTTAAAGGGGGTTCTGTGAAATATAGCCAAAGAAAAGTTTCAAAATCATTACCTGTATTCATAGAAGCAGGCATCCGTCTCATTCTTAACTTTGCCCTATTTGTTCATCCCAATGTGCCTGATGCAAGCATTGTGGAGAAATTTAGTAAATTCCAGTTTTTGCAAATTCTGTGTCATAAGTCGACTCATGCACAGGCACAAGTCGACTTATGGTAAGCCGACTATAAGTCGACTTACGTTCTGCTCTGGAATTGTTGGTTTTTGGTTTTGGCAAGTCGACTTATATAGACTGTTAAGTCGACTTACGATCTTTTCTCCAGTTACTGTTTATCTCTCTGCCAAGTCGACTTATGGCCTCTGTTAAGTCGACTTACGACGGGTTTTTTGCACAGTTAGAGTTCCTATTTGCAGTTTGTTTGGGATTCTGTTCTGGTATAAATACCAATACGATTTGAGGGTTTTGTAAGGTGTGCTTTGGGGATTTTGGAGCACAGAAAAGAGAGATCTTTCTGAGCAATTGGTTAGGGTTATTGGTTGAGAGATTGAGAGATTTGTTGGTGAGATTAGTTGGTTCGTTTGAGCGATTTGTAATCTTAATTTGTACTCTCCTTCTCTATTAGTGAAAACTCATCCCCTTCTTGCCCCGTGGACGTAGGCATCTCGCCGAACCACGTTAAAATTGGTGTTTGAGTTTGTGCATTGATATTTGGTTGGTTTGGTCTTCTTTGATCGGCGTTTGTTTTGGTTCCTCGGCGCCGCCGTCATTATAACAAGTGGTATCAGAGCTCGGGCTACGCTTGGGCTATTTGGAGGAGTAGATCGCTTTGGAAGTTCATCTAGGGCTTCGCTTGGTGATAAAGGTGGGATCTTTTTGGTAAAAATCTCGTCTTTTTCAGTTTGGATCTATTTCTCGTTTGTTTTCGCATTGGTTTGGTGGTGCTTTGAGGATTATGGCCGAGAAAGAAGGAGTTGTGGGCAGTACTTCCGGCGTGAAGACCGTCCAAAGCTTGAATATCCAGTCGATGAAGATTGACGTGGAAAAGTTCAATGGCACAAACAATTTTGGACTTTGGCGATGTGAAGTCATGGATGCGCTCAACGCGTAAAATTTGGAAGATACGTTGGAGTTGGACGGGAAACCGGACAATATTGATGAGAAGGTTTGGAAAAAGATGAATCGAACGGCGTGTGGTGTGATTAGGTCTTGTCTCACTCAAGATCTAAAGTATGATGTGATCAATGAGACTTCTGCAAAGAAGATTTGGGAGATCCTTGAGAGCAAGTATTTGACCAAGAGTGTAGAGAATCGCTTGCATTTGAAGAGGAGGCTTTATCGCTTCCAGTTGAAGAAAGGAACCTCCATTGGTGATCACATGAACCACTACACGAAGCTTCTTGCGAATTTGGCGAATGTAGATGTGGTGATTGAAGATGAGGACAAGGCGTTGTTGTTGTTGAGTTCCTTGCCCGACGAGGAATATGAGACCTTCGTTCTTACTCTTATTAATGGGAAGGCATCTCTTTCGTATAGTGAGGTCACCGCTGCACTTGTGAATTATCAGCTTCGAAAGAAGGATAAGGAGACTTCGATTGAGCTGGTAGCGAGGGCGTTGGTCGCAAGAGCAAAGGGTCCAAACCGTAGTGGAAGGTCGCAGTCTAGAGGGGCACATCTTGGAGTTCGTAAGAATCAGTGTGCCTTTTGCAAAGAGGATGGACATTGGAAAGCCGAATGCCCAAAGTTAGTTGATCGAGCCGGGAAGAATAAGGGAAAATCTATTCAAGCTTCAGAGGCGAATGTTGTCAAGGCTAGTGGCAACGATTCAGATTCGGATTCTTCGGGCTACTCATTATCTGCACTGCCGTCAGTTTGTGTCGCCTACTCTACAGAGTGGATGTTGGATTCGGGGGCTACATACCACATTTGCCCTAGGAGGGATTGGTTCTCTAGCTTTCAGGAGTTAGAAAGAGGGGATTTTGTGCTCATGGGGAATGATCACAAATGCTCTGTTGGTGGTATCGGTACCGTTCGGATCAGGATGAGTGACGGGGTGATTCGGGAGTTGGTTGGAGCAAGGTTCGTTCCTCAGTTGAAGAAGAACATCATTTCACTTGGAGCTTTGGAGGTAGCAGGCTATAGGGTGACCTTGGCGGATGCACGCTTGAAGGTTACATTTGGGTCCACGCTTGTGATGAAGGGCGTCAGAAGGAGAAATTTGTATTATTTGCTCGGAAGCACGGTGATTGACAGGGAGATGACGACTTCATCAGATTTGGCTGGACTGTGGTATTGTTTGGTGCTGGGGTATATGATTGGTAATGCCGTGCATTGGTTGTTGAGGAGTGCTATGACCTGCAGATTGAAGTCCTGTGAGCACATTAGGATGAGTAAGACCGTGGTGGAGTTTGGCACTTCTATCCATCGAGCGAGGGGTCTTTTAGGAGGTGCTCAGTCAGGCATTTAGGGGCCTTCCAAGGAGGCATCATTGGGAGGTAATCGTATCTTGGTTTCCGCAGTTGATGATTGTTCTAGGCATTATTAGGTCGCGACCAGTTCCCGTTGGTGTAAAGTCCTAGAAGTCAACAACAATTGGAAGAAGTGTATTGGCAGAAAGGTAACTCGTTGTTCCAGCTTTGGTAGGGGTTCTTTCTTGCGTTTGTGCCGAGCTCACGGCAATAGGAGACAATTCATTGGTGTGGAGACTTTGGGGCGATGAGATGAGATGACAGTTTCGATGGGTTGTTCCTTTCTGGAGGAGGATCGGTGTTGGTTGTCGAGCATTGTTTCTGGAGCTTCGATATATTTGGGTCATCTTAGTCACAGGTCGCCGACTGCTACATTAGGAGTTATTGGATCTGGTGGAGTTGCTTCAGATTTTGGGTCACGTCGGATGTTTGGATACCTAGCACTTGGTCACATCGTGGATGTGAAATTGGATCCGATTGTGCGTTTGGGGTTCGAAGGCTCAGTTGTTTATCATTTGGGAGCTTCTGATTTTGTTCTGAGCAGGTATGTCACATTGGACTCTCAGCAGGTGGAGAGTATTGATCAGATCGTTTGGATATCGCAGCAAGTGGAGGGTGATGCTACTTCACGTTGGGTGGAACCTATTCCACATACTCCAGATCATACTGCGTCATTTGGGATTCCAGCTGAGTTGACACAGGTTGGGGATCATTTGATTTCGGATGCAGATGATGGATTTGTTTTGGATTCGGTTGCAGCTGGTAGATATATTTTGGATATGGCCATTGGTTTACCTCAGGTGGAGGTGTTTGGTTGAGTCAGTTCGGGGCCATTGGAGGTGCTATCAGTCGTAGATTTAGTGATATTGGGGAAGAGTTGCAGACCTTTCTATTTGTTTGAGGGCCTTTGGAGGCCGATTTGGTGAACTGCGTGAAGGCTTGATTCCTTGGGCAAGAGGATACGTAGGCAGTCAGTTTTGATGCAGCCGATTTGGTGAGCGACATCGACATTTGGGGTGAGTGTTCGCACTCCCATTTGGGTCTCAACATGTAAGGCATTTGTTTGGTTGGTGTCAGCTCAGTTTTGGGAAAACTTCGCCGAGGTGGAGAATTGTGGAGAAATTTAGAAAATTCCAGTTTTTGCAGATTCTGTGTCATAAGTCGACTCATGCACAGGGACAAGTTGACTTATGGTAAGCCGACTATAAGTCGACTTACGTTCTGCTCTGGAATTGTTGGTTTTTGGTTCTGGCAAGTCGACTTATATAGACTGTTAAGTCGACTTACGATCTGTTCTCCAGTTGCTCTTTTTCTCTCTGTCAAGTCGACTTATGGCCTCTGTTAAGTCGACTTACGACGGGTTTTTTGCACAGTTAGAGTTCCTATTTGCAGTCTGTTTGGGATTCTGTTTTGGTATAAATACCAATACGATTTGAGGGTTTTGTAAGGTGTGTTTTGGGGATTTTGGAGCACAGAAAAGAGAGATCTTTCTGAGCAATTGGTTAGGGTTATTGGTTGAGAGATTGAGAGATTTGTTGGTGAGATTAGTTGGTTCGTTTGAGCGATTTGTAATCTCAATTTGTACTCTCCTTCTCTATTAGTGAAAACCCATCCCCTTCTTGCCCCGTGGACGTAGGCATCTCGCCGAACCACGTTAAAATTGGTGTTTGAGTTTGTGCATTGATATTTGGTTGGTTTGGTCTTCTTTGATCGGCGTTTGTTTTGGTTCCTCGGCGCCGCCGTCATCACAACAAGCATCCATTCAACAGTATGCAAAACTACCCTTCCAAAGGGTCCCCATGAAGATTCAAGATATATAAGAATATGAAGAAGAACCATTACCCGTTAAAATACATCTACACTAATAAAATCTTATTTAGTTTTCTACCTAAATAAATCTTGCTATATGTCTATGTACATGCATATGTTTCTAAGAATCGCTTTACTACTTTCTTACAGACTCATGACGCTACAACTGTTCAATACAGAAAGAACATATATAATTGGAAAAGAAGAAATTGAAGCATTCCTTAGAAAGACATAACCAGTTATGTTTCTTGAGAAGATTTGTTGCTTTAAGCTATTACAGATTTTTCAAGATCACAATGAATGTGACGATGTTTCAGAAACACAGTAGCATTCCCAGATATAAAGTCCACAGTTTCTTCAACATAGCAATGTTTCAAATGATGCCTTTTGATATATTTGAGGAATAAGTCGTGAAAATTTTATAATATGCTGGCGAAGGAAACATAATTAAGTATCTTAGACATAGTTAAGTATGCAATAGCAAAATAGCTTATACATTACTCTTATCTGGATTCTTTGGCGAGAGAGTGAGATACCTTAGCATTACAACAAGAATAAATGTCAACAGAAATATCATACACAGTCAGTCAAACCCTGCACAAAATTTTGGGAGAGATAAACAAACTACCTTAACTTTTATAAACAACAAAATAAATAGATGGCATAACACTTTTTTCTTAAATAAAACCCAATAAAGGTTAGGTACAAGGAAAAAAGCGCAACCTTAATGATTTATCAAAAAAGATAATGACTTTGCAGTGAATTGTCATTTTCTCATTGTTTTGGACCAAGGAAACATTATAAGTTGGGATGGTTACTAAAGAATGAGGAAAAAAAGCTTGCGTATTTTCCAATTCCATAAATAAAGGGATGAAATAAGGTTAATTTCAATGCTAATACGAACAATGCAAGATTTCTAAATCTTATCTTTCATTTATCTAGTATTTAATGAGCAGAATACAAAATCCCTTTTTCCTAAGCTTATGGAGACATATTTTTCTGAACATTTACTTCTTATATATTAGGAAATCACAATTCAAACAACTGCACCATTGTAACTTTCCTACACATTTCTCTCATATTATGTGAACATTCAAAAAATGTACTAAAATCTAGTTGTATCAAACTCTCTGAACCAATCACTTGTTATATATTGCTTCTAGGGTTCTTTTTTAATTAATTATGCTTACTTGCTAGCTCTAGGCTTCCTAATATAACAATCGAAATACAAAATTATTCTCAAGTTGGGATCACAAGAAAGTTGATAAAAGAACATTTATCTAGCAAATATCACAAGATGTGCCCATCAAAATTAACTGCAAAAGAAAAGCTAATGCTACCTGTGAGACTCATCAACTTTCAAATGCTAAATATTTTCAAGACAAAACTACGTACTAATACCTCGACAAGGAGTTCATGACCTAAATTTATGACTATAGATAAAATTAGCTAGTAAGCAATTTGGCTAGTAAGCAATTTGTAGACCTATTAAACCTTCTAAATTTAATACTTTTGTTATTTTGGAGTTGAGAGAGTTAGGAAATTGAAAACTCATTGCAATTAATTAAAAAAATTATGCATGAGAGATAGCACGGAGGATGATTGTGGCTTGTGAGAGTTTTTAGGAAATTGATTTTTGTTGGGCACAGAGTCACGCCCTCACGCCGCGGAAGAGATATCACCCGTGAGAGAACCCTACCTGTTGTTATCATAAAAGCTCAAGTCAACCTCTATATTCCTGTTTCACAAAGGAAACAAGAACAGAAAATAAAATATCTCAACAAAGTGAGGTATACACTATTCCTCTCATCAGTTCTAGGACTGACTTGTCGAGGGGACCTATAAGTAATAACCAACTCTTGTTCCAGCTCAACCTCTCATCAGTTCTAGGACTGACTTGTCGAGGGAACCTACAAGTAAAAAAACCAACACACAGTTAAGACACGAGATTTACGTGGTTCGACAAACTAAGCTACGTCTACAGGAGTGGGGGTTTCACTATGAGGAGAATACCAAACTTGTACAACTCACAAGTTCTCTCTTTTCTTTTACTTCTCACTCACTCTCTTTTCCTCCACACCACAAATCTCTCTTCTTTCTCCACTCTATTTATAGTGAGAAAAGAGAGACAACATCCCTTGAAACATGCTCCATGTTTCGGGGGATGTCCCCCCTTGAAACATGGAGACATGCTCCATGTTTTGGAGGGGGGTTCACAATTCTCCATCTCGTACGTCAGTTGATAAATCTTAAATTTTGGACGAACACCAGAAGAATACTATGAACATCACCAGAGAGATCTGAAACACCAAACCAGACCAAAACCAGGCCAAACTATCTTCGCCACTATACCACAGATGCCTACGTACCCTCTACCGGGATCAAGCTAAACGTAGTTCTGCAATTATTCACAAACACAATCTTCACCTCACTCCCATCACCGTCTCGAAGGGCCATGCCCTCTTGGGAAGATCAAAACTAGCTGATATTATGCAAGTCCAAGCAATGCTGAAACCCGCTACATGTTGCCACTGTGGTCAACATGTCAGTTGGGTTCTCATTTGTGTGCACCTTCATGAGAGAAATATCGCCTTCCTCTATGATATCTCACACAAAATGGTACTTGACATCGATATAATTGGTCCGAACATGATGAATTGATTCTTCACCAAGTGAATCGCACTCTGACTATCACACCATAAGTTCACGTTCTTCTGCTCAATCCCCAAATCGTCTAGAAGACCCCATAGCCATAATGTTTCCTTCACTCCCTCCGCCATGGCCATGTACTCAATATCTATAGTAGAAAGTGTCACTATAGCCTATAAATCGATCGCCAACTAACTGGAGCCCCATGTATCCTGAATACATAACCAGTAGTTGATCGCCGTCTATCTAGATCACCCGCATAATCTGAGTCCACAAACCCATCAATCTGACATGTATCTCCATCAAAACACAGACCCGTATCAATGGTACCCTTTAAGTACCTCAAGACTCACTTTACTACTTCGCAGTGCGCCTTTCTCGGATTCATCATGAATCTACTGACCACACTGACCGCTTGTGAAATATCTACGCGTGTACACACTATTGCATACATTAAGCTGCCAACCGCACTAGCATAGGGAACACACTACATGAGCGCCTTCTCTTCGGCTATAGTGAGAGATTGTTTACTTGAAAGTCTAAAATGTGGAGCCAATGGAGCCACCACCGACTTTACATTTTGCATCGTGAACCTCGTGATCACCCGCTCTATGTAGTCCTTCTGACTCAAGAACAATCGCCTATTTGCTTGCTCTCTTCTAATCTTCATACCTAATATTTTCCTAGCAGCGCCCATGTCCTACATCTCAAACTTTTTACCAAGTTGAGATTTGTCTATCTATCTCCACCCTTCTCTTCGAAGCAATAAGCATGTCATCCACATACAAAAGAAGAAAGATATAATCACCTCTACGAAACTTCCGAATGTAAACACAACAATCATAATCGCTTTGGGAAAACTCATGCTTCAGCATGAAGGAGTCAAATTGCTTGTACCACTGTCGAGGAGATTGTTTCAGTCCATAGAGTGACTTCCTAAAGTGACATACATGATGCTCCTTATCTTCAACCTTGTAGTCCTCATGTTGATGCATATAGATCTCTTCATCCAAGTTTTCGTGTAAAACGATCGTCTATACATCGAGTTGTTCCAGCTTAAGATCACCATGAGCAACAACAATCAATAGCACCCAAATAGAAGTATATTTCACCACCGAAGAAAAGATCTCATTGTAATCCACACCCTCTCTTTATGCAAACCCTTTAGCCAGTAGCCTCACCTTGTACCTTATACCACTGAGCTTTGAAAGATCTTCTTTTTTCTTATACACTCGCTTACAACCAATAGCTTTTCTTCCTATAGGCAATGGGATCACCTCCCATGTTTGGTTCTTCTAAAGAGATTCCATCTCCTCCTCCATCGCAGCCAACCAACTCTCACTATGTCTATACCGAATAGCTTTCTTGAAAGAGACCGACTCATCATCCTCCACCGAGAGTGCGTACTCCATCAAATTAACCAGCCTATAGTGCTTCAGGGGTTGATTAGCGCCCAGCTTCAGTACCTCCTTGTATGCTCGCCTTGGCCTAGTGGAAGCCAAACTATCATTGAGTTGCTGTTATTGTAGTGCTTGTGTATTCTCCTGTTGAACCTCCTCCTGCTCAAGCTCATCATATACCTGATTTCCCACTTGAACATGACTAGAACATGGTTGGTCTTTAGGTTCTATCTTAATAACCTAGGACTTTGAAGTCCCAACAGTCCCAACATCATCATCCTTTGGTGCCTTAGCAATCATGGATTTCTCATCAAATGTAACATCTCTGCTGATCACGAACTTTGAATGTACTATACACCAAAAACTATAGCATTTTACACCCTTTGCATGTCCCAAGAATATAGCCTTCTTGGCCCTCGTGTCAAGCTTTCCCTCGTTGACGTGATAATAGGTGGTACACCTAAAAATCTAGAGCCTTTCATAATCCGCATGTTCCCCTGACCACACCCTATAGGGTGTATAACCATCCAATGTAGAATGTGAAGAACGATTCACAATATAACAAGCTGTAACCATCATTTCTGCCCACCATTCCTTGCCCATTCCAGCATAAGATCGCATACTCATTGCTTTATCTCATAATGTTTAGTTTACCCTCTCTGTGAGCCCATTTTGCTATGGTTTAGATCTGACTATCCAGTGTCTAGCAATGCCCTCTTGATCACAGAACTCCTTGAAAACACCATCTGTATATTCTGTTCCATTATCAGATCTTAGTGTCTTTAATTTTTTCCCTGTCATGTTTTCAACCATCACCTTCCACTTCTTAAATGTCTCGAATATCTCATTCTTATGCTTAAGAAAATAAATCCAAGCATACCTCAAATGATCATCTATGAACGAGACAAAATACCTGAAACCACCCTTGGAAGTTGTCTGAGCCGGACCCCACACATCTGTGCGCACATAGTCTAATATATCTCTGCTCTTATGATTGCTTTTCAAGAATTTGACCCCGTGCGCCTTCTCGTACACACAATCCTTGCAAAAATCCATGCAAGGTTTCTTTAGATTCTTCAGCAAACCCTCCTTACCAAGCAAATCCAGACCCTTCTCTAATATGTTCCCAAGCCGCCTATGTCATAATCGTGTGTGCTCACATGGGTCTCCACCACTTCCTTTAGTTCCAACCGTTGCATCTCCCATCACCGTCGTACCTGAGAGAGTGTATAAATTACCATGATGAATACCTCTCATCACTACTAGGGAACCCCGAACAACCTTCTTCACTCCATTCTCTGTAACAATCCTATAACCACCAGAGTCCAATGCACCAACTGAGATAAGATTCTTTCATAAGTCGGGAACGTGCCTCATATCCATCAAGGTTCGGACCACTCCATAATGCATCTTGATCTTGATATTACCTAGGCCCACCATTTTACAAGCATGGTTGTTCCCCATCAATACAATTCCACCATCTATGCTTCTGTAGGTAGTAAACCACTTTCTTTTTGGGCACATGTGATAAGAGCAACCTGAATTAATAATCTACTTCCCGGAGATATCCTCGCTACCCGTAACGATATAGCATTCCTTCTCGCTCCCTTCCTCTGAAACATAGATCTCTTCTTCCTTGCCTTCTCTCCTCTCAGTCTTGTTATTGTTCTTCTTTCCTCCTACTCTCTTATTTGGAAAGTTGACCTTGAACTACCTAATTTCACCGCATTTGAAATATGGTCTTCAAGCAAGAGGTCTTGATTTTGATCTAGACTTCCCCCCTTACCTTTTCCTCGCTCATTGTCCCTTCCTCTAGAAAACAATCACTGCACTTGTTCTTTGCTACCACCAGTAGTCATGTCACTGGTTACAATCTTCTGAAGGTTATCCGCTAGAAGCTCCGTTTTAGTATCATCAATCATCAAATTGTCTCCCACAAGCATCAGTGTTTGAACCAGGTTCTTATAAGACTTCGGCAGAGATAGAAGTAGTAGAAGTGCCTGATCCTCGTCTTCAGCTATCATGTCTATGTCCTTTAAGCCTGATATAATCCTATCAAACTTGTCGATGTATTCCCAGATTGATGAGCCCTCCTCCATCTTTCAAGTATACAATTTAGATTTTAAATAGATTTGGTTGTTTAGACTCTTTTTCATGAAAGTGCTTTTTAATTTCGACCACATGCCCACAGCCGTTTCCTCTCCATCTACCAAGAAAGCTACATACCTTTCAAGGTAAAGGATAATCGACGCCCGTGCTTTCAGATCCAGCTCCTCCTAATCCTCATCAGACATATCCTTATGCTTCATCTTTTTTCTAGCCAAAGCCTTGTGCAATTTTTATGAAATCAATGAGTTTTTCATCTAAATCCTCCAATAAAAAAAGTCATTCGTCCCATTGAATTTTTCAATCTCATACTTTCCAAATTTAACTATTTTGCTAGTAGGCGCCTTCCTCCGCTTGTATTAATATATCCGCTTCTCTTAGGAAATTACTGAGCACCACCTTAAACCAGAAGCTACACCACTCCTAATCTGAATAATAGCTCTGATACCAATTGTTGAGAGCAGAGTCACGTCCTTACGCCATGGAAGCGATATCACCCGAGAGAGAGCCCTGGATTTTGTTGTCATAAAAGCTCAAGTCAACCTTTATATTCCTGTTTCACAAAGGAAATAAGAACAAAAAGTGAAATATCTCAACAAAGTAAGGTATACACTCTTCCTCTCATCAGTTCTAGGATTGACTAATCGAGAAAACCTACAAGAAATAGCCAACTCTTATTCCAGCTCAAGCTCTCATTAGTTCTAGGACTGACTTGTCAAGGGAAACTACAAGCAAAAAAACCAACTCATAGTTAAGACACAAGATTTACGTGGTTCAGTAAACTTACCTACGTCCACGGGAGGGGGGTTTCACTATGAGGTGAATACCAAACTTATAAACTCACAAGTTTTCTCTTTTCTTTTACTTCTAACTCACTCTCTTTTCCTCCACACCACAAATCTCTCTTCCTCCTCCACTCTATTTATAGTGAAAAAAGAGAGACAACATCCCCCAAAACATGCTCAGTGTTTTAGGGAATGTCCCCCCTTGAAACATGGAGACATGCTCCATGTTTTGGGGAGGGGGGTCACAATTTTGATGGATTTGTAAAGAGATAGTTAATCGGACTCATTGGTTTTGGATTTTATAGAGAGACATTGCAAGAGTGGATTCAATCAAGTTGTTTACACGTGAGAAAGAAAGATCGAGAGGCTAGATTTTTAGTGATGGGAAGAGAGAACAATTTAGAGAGTGAGGTAAGACAAGAGAGAGAAATCATCAAAAGATTTTAGAGAGAGAGCAAGAACAATTTGCGGGGTGGGGAGTGGGGTAGCGTCTATGAAGATATGCCAGAAGTTAGTCAAAATTCTTTAGTTATTTTTTAATATAGTTTTAAATAAATAACTAATCAAAAAAATTAAATCAATAATTAATTATCTAAATTAGGATCAAAAGATTATATCTAAGATTAGTTTTATAAATTAGGAATAGGTATTGAGAAATCTGAGAAGGATAAAAGGGTATTCAAAAGTTTTTACACTCATATTTTCAAAATGACAAAGGGTATTCAAAAGTTTTTACACTCATATTTTCCTTTATAAATAGTGTAGACATAGATAGACAAGACTCAAGCTAAAGTTTCCATCATATTTTCCTTTATAAATGGTGTAGCGATCATGGGGTCTTTCATGCTAATCCACGATTAGGCGGTAATCCTTGGCTTCCGAGAGTCACCTTTTCGCATCACCAAAGCCGAGGTAAGTCTACTAACTTTTTGTCTTCTGTTAGCAATCAGCGTGGCATTCTAGGACCGCATCCGTCATCTTGTGTGCTGTCGTTTTGCATTCCTCCACCTTTTAAGAAAACTTTTGTGTCACTCTTCTTGAAGCATCATCCTCTTCCTCCATGTTCTTCTCTAGAAAAAAACACTATATTGTTTCGTCCAAAATCTGGCGATGACGACGAGTGGATTCGAGTCATCAATCAAAAGAAGTTGACTAAGGAAAAGAGGCTTTTCTCTTAGAGATCAGTTGATAATCATAAATAGTGTTTCTTCAATGGGTACTCGAACCATTTAGCAAAAAATTGCAAGATGGGGGATTTTGATTGTTACAAGTGTAGGAGTTTAGGCCATAAGGCTCAAGATTGTCCTTCCTCCATCAAGGAGTCTTTGATTGTATCTCTCCTTTTGGCGATCAAGGAACACATTCCAATTCTTTCTTCCTTTGCCATTTTCTATGTGTGCAGGGGTAGCCCTACCCTTTCGGAACTAAAGGAGATGCTCTCCTTTAAGTTTAACATTCATGGTTGGCCTCATAAAGTTTCTAGGGCTTCTGGGAATAACTTCCTAGTTCAATTTTCTGATGTGGATATGATGGAGCAAGCAGAGGACTTGAAGCTGGTGGGTGTAGGGGATTTCAAAGGGTTTTTTTTTTTTGATGGGGAGAAGACCTGGGCGTTAAGGTTATTCCAGGCCCTATTTGTTCTTAGGTTAGCATCTCTTATCTGTCCTACCACCTCTGGGATTGGGAGTTTCTCTAAGTTCTTTTCAAAGATTTAGGGGAATGCATAACATGTTCAGTCAATGTAGATTTCAAGACTCATTTTTCTAATTGCAAGGACCTTCTCGAAGTCGGAGATGTTTCTCTCATTTTAAGAGAAATTCGATCGTGATAGCATTCTCCTTTCGGTAATAGTTTGATTGAGGGAAATGCTATATTGGAGGTCACAAGTAAGCTTGTGAAGAAGGACATTGAAAATAATGTAGAAATTTGGGAGCATAAGATGAAGTGGGATGGTGAACTATCATCATCTTCAGGTTGGGTTAATCTCGCGCCAAAGGTGGAAGTAGTTCATCCTCTTGCTGATCATAGGAAGCTGCAAATGATGGAGTGGGACGATGATAGGTGGAAGGCCAATTTGGTAATTACTAATTTTTTAAATTCGAAAGTAGCGGGTTCTAAGTCATCTTCTATGAAATCTTCTGATTCTCAGAGAAATCTAAAGAGCAAGTATATCTCTCTCCCTCATATTTCTCTACATCTAGCTACTTAATAAATTCTAGACTTAATTGAGGTCTTTTCGAATGGTAACTGTATTACTGTAAAGCGTAATCAAAGGGAGGAGTTTTATTCGAATTCAGAGTGTGGACGGATTTGATTTGCCGCATCAGCATGCCAAATCATCATGGAATCTTCCATTTGACTCATCAACTGACTCAATTAGTGAGTCCGCTAAAGCAGGGTCTAATTCAGTCTCTATTCCACCTAGATTTGAATAGTTTGTGAAGTCTAGAAAGAAGAAGCCAGTTGGACATTCAAGGCTAATCAGTAAGCCTCTCAGCACAAAGCATTATCATAAACATTTGGCCGCTTCTTGTTCAATGGTTCCTCTTCTAAGAGGGGTAAGTCCTCTTCATCTTCTTCTATTTCTCTCCCTATCAATGCTAAATCAATCTTGGACATTTCCACCATTTCTGTTAATGGTGACATGAAAGAAACTATCCCATTTGAGGGGATTGATAAACTTAAGTCTATGGAGGTGGAGAGAGTTGGGGATATCTCTTGATTCCCTCTCTCTTTTTGTTAGCCTTTTTGTTCTGATGGTGTTTAACAAATAATTTACTACTAATGTTGTTTGTCTAGTATTTGTATTTTTGTATTTATTTTAGACAAATAATAAGTTGGAGGATGGATGGAATCAAACTTTCACGACCATATCCATTAGAGGATGGAAAGAATAGTGGAGTAAAACAATACAATTCAAGTCAAGATCCAAGTTCAAGCTTCATCCGAAAAGTGTACCAAGTTGAGATACATCGAAGATCTAGATTGCTTGGTAAATTAGTTTAGGTTTTATATTACGTGTATTGATACTTTAAGCTCAATCATATACACACATACACGTATTTGGTTTATATATATATATACACACACACATACATGTTTTGGTTTTATATAGTTTTCAAGTTTAGATATATGAAACAAATAAATATAATTGGAAAATTTATACTTGTTTCATGTTTATATGCTTATATATGACTTCCATCAACATCAAGTTTGTTTAGTTCAATAAAATCATGTTTAGTGTTTTGTAAGTTTGCAAAACATGCATTTTTTGTGAAAATATTGAGTTATTAGTTTATAGACTTAAAATCATCATATACATCTTTTATTAAGTCTATAAAATTATTTTATAATATTTCAAAATAAGGTTTAGTTAAAATGACAAAGCAAGTGTTGTTGTATTTTCATGTTTTGGACTAGTTTTGAAAAATGATAAGTTTTCACAAATGTGAAGTGTAATTCCAAAAAAAAGTTTGTAACATATTCATTAACATGCTTATAAATATTTTTCCAAAGTTTTATATTTTTTGGAATTTATTTATTATTTTAAAAGGCACTTCAAAAATTAGTTTTACTATTTTAAATAGGCTGATAAAGTGTTATCAGTCGACTGATACATGAGATCAATCGACTAAAGAAAACGCCTAGAATTTGTAAAACTGTCTATTTTAATTCTGCTCAACTGACTGGTCGACTGAGAAGGTCATCAGTCGACTGATAAGGTTGTCAGTTAACTGATGAGCTAGAAAATACCTATAACAGTTAGCTCATTAGTCGACTAATGAAAGCCGTCAGTCGACTGATGCTGTAACGGTTAGTTTTTTCAGTCTTGTCCTATTTTGGGTTTTTGGTCTTTTTGCCTTGTTTTCTCTTAGCTTTGGGGTTCCTATAAATACCCCCACATATCCTCAGTTCTATTCAACCAAGAAAAAAGTTTTAAAGAGTTTTACAAGTTTGTTTAAGGGTTTTTAAGTTTTTGTTTTAATAGTTTCAGTTTGTGAAGAAAGTTTCACAAGAGCAAGAAGAGATCATCCATTCCTTGTTTAGGGTTCAACTTCATCTCTCATACTCTTGTTATATAGAGAAGTTTTTCTTAAACTCAATTATAGAAAATTATATGTTTGAACTTAATTTCCATAAGCTAGGCTTTAATTGAGTTTATATTTGTTTTATCTCTTTGTTTGCACACACAACCATTGAGCTTATTGTATTTGCATACATAGTATAATTTGGGTTGTGGGTTTGTGTAACTTAGAGAGTGAGCCTACATTGTGTTCTCATCTATTGTAGAGAACAAAATTGTATTAGAGCTAAATTATGAGGTTCACATTGTATTGCACAAGTACACCAAGAGGATTATAGAGGTAAGAGACGTGGTGGGTCCCAAGAGGAGTTGGTTCGATGGTAAAGTCTAGAGGTAGGTTGTAATTCCGAGCACTTGAGGGAGACACGTGAGAGGCCAACACTTGAGTTAGTATTTGTGTAGCTACAAGCATGCATTGTAAACGTTTGTCGGTGAGCGTAGAAAATCAATTGTGAGGTATAAATATTTTCTGGTGAGCGTTAAAAACCCGCTGTGATAGTGGATTTCTCCCCGAGAGTGGGGAGTGGAGACGTAGGACGGAAGGTCCGAACTCCGTGATCATATTGCTTATTTGAGTTTACATTGGCGCACTCTTTTTGTTTATATTGTCTGCTATTTTGTTTACCATTGTTTATATTGCTTATCCTTGCTAATAATTCATTGTATATCTTATTTGCTAGGATAAGTTATTAATAAGTTTTTAATTGGCATTAAATTAGATTAGATTAGCATAAACCCTATTAACCCCCTTATAGGGTGCTTTCAATTGGTATCAGAGCTTGGTGTTCTTTGATTAAGGATTAATCACCTTGAGTTAAAGATCCAAGTTATCTTATATTGCTAATATTGTTTTGATTTTATTTATATCTTGCTTGCACATATATACTTTATGTTGGCCTTCTTGTTTTGATGATGTTTAACAAACAATTTACCACTAATGTTGTTTGTCTAGTATTTGTGTTTTCTTATTTATTATAGACAAACAACGTATTGGAGGATGGATGGAATAGAGCTTCAACGATGATATCCAATGGAGGTTAGCGGAATGTCGATGAAGCTTATACAATTCAAGTTAAAGATCAAGTTCAAGCTTCATCCGCGAGATTACCAAGAAGAGCTTATTGAAGATCAAGATTGCTTGGGTAATTTAGTTTAGGAGTTTATATTATGTGTGTTAGTACTTTAAGCTCAATATAATATACACACACATTTTGTTGGTTTCTTCGTATATATATATAGTTATATATATATACACAAGTTTTGGTTTCTATGCATATATATAGTTTTATATATACAAGTTTTGGTTTTCATGTTTATAAATATGAAATCACATGTTTCATATTTACTATTGTGTTTTCGTATATATTGCATAGAATATGCAATTTTGTAAAAATATTGTATTCTTAGTTTTTGGACTTAACAATAATCATATACATACTTTATTAAGTCTATATAATCATTGTGTAAAGTTTCAAAACATGGTTTAGCCAAAATGTCAAAATTCACATGTTTACGTTTTCGTGTTTTGGACTATTTTGCAAAATGATGATTTTTCACAAATTGGAAATGTAATTTGGAAAATTCTTTTTGTAACATATTTGTTTTCATATTTATATACATTTCCCAAAGTTTCATTATTTTTGGACTTCATTTGTTATTTTTAATAATTTTCCAAAAGTTAAAAAAATCTGTTTAAAACTGTTTTTCTGAAGTATCAGTTATCGGTCGACCGATCCGGTCGACCGCACATATGTTAAATCGTCAGCATGCAGCAGAGAGTTGGTCGGTTGACCGGTCCGGTCGACCGAGAGCTCCATCGGTCGACCGCACCGGTCGACCAACGATTGTCCAGAACAGCTCTTCGAGCTTTTTGTTCTTCGCGGTCGACCGCGAATATTTTCGGTCGACCGCCAATAGATCCGTTAGACTATAACAGCTATTTTTCTGAGCTGTTTTTTAGGGGCTGTTTTGTCATTTGGTTTGGGGTTTTTGTTGAGATCTTGAGTGGGTATAAATACCCCATTGCTGATCTCTTCTTTGACTAATAAAAAAGAAGTTTTTAAAACAAAGTTTTAAACAAGGGTTTAAACTTGTTTAGTTTTGGTTTAAGTTTGTTTTGGGTTTGTTGTTACAAAGAGGAGTTTACATCAACTATTGAAGAGTTCATCTTCAACATTTCTTCATCCTCTCTTTGTGTTTATAGAGAAGTTTCCTTAACTCTATTTCCAAGCATTTTTATTATTGAATTTCATATCAATCTTATTGCTAGTTCTTATTGAGTTAAGTTTTATTAAATCTCATTGTTACACACACCCACATGAGCTTATTGTATTTTCATACATAGTATATTAGGGTTGTGAGAGATTATAACATTGAATTGTGCTTTCATTGAGTTCTCATCTATTGTAGAGAACAAATTTGTATTTGTTATATTGTGAGTGTTGTAAGGTTTTCGGTAAGCTAGAAAACCAAGTGTGTTGTGAAGTTTTCGGTGAACTAGAAAACCAAGTGTGAGGAGTGACGTTGATCGGTGAGCGTTGAAAACCGACACTGTGAGGTGTAAACGTTATTCGGGTGAGCGTAGAAAACCTGGTTGTGATAGTGGATTTCTCCCCGGGAGTGGGGAGCGGAGACGTAGGACGGAAGGTCCGAACTCCGTGATCATATTGCTTGTTTGAGTGTGCTTTGGCGTTCTTTCATATTTATGTTCATATCTTATATCGCCATTGTGCATTGCTCATTTCTATATCATCCACTATCTTGTTTAGATTGTTTACCTTTGTGTTGTTTATATATCCTTGCATATATTTCTATCATATAGGATATATCTCATTGTTCATATTGCTTATCCTAGCTCATATACATTGTTGCATTTCATACTTGCTAGGATAACTTGTTAATTAATTTTAATTGGCATATAATCGGATTAGATTAGCATAAGACCCTAATCACCCCCCCTCTAGGGTCTAACACTTTATGGACAAGCATTAAGCACCTTGTTTAGGCTATAATCCTAGTGCTGCTCCAAAATATAGAAACTTCTCTTATGATCAATGGTGCTTTAGATTTAAAATATTTGTCCAATCTAAAAATATTGATTTGTCAGAAGTTATTGATTGTGCTTATATTATGCCCATTTGGGAAAAATCCAAGTGGAGTAATTATGATAAAAAGATGTTTACAATGAACAAGTAAGTGTTAGAATTCTTGCATAACGCTTTTGAACCATGTATTTCTAATGAACTTGCTCATTTTGATAGTGCTTATACGATTTGGAAACTTTTTGAAACACTTCAAGGAGACTTTGTGGAGAATTGACGCGTTGTGGCAGAATCGACTTTAAGTAAGGTTAGAGCATCATCATCATGAACACGACCACTAGGAGCATCATCATCATGAACACGACCACTAGGCGATAGCCCTAGTGTTGTAAGCGATTCTTATTCCGAAAGTGATCTTTCAATTTGTGAACTCTCTTGTGCATATGATATATTAACGCATGCCTACAAGAAATTACATAATAATTTTATTAATTTAAAAAGCAATCATATAGAATTGAAATCCGATCATGAGAAGCTAATGTCCAAATTTGATATCATCTAAAAAGAAAAATATAATGCTTAAAGAAAACAATGATATTTGAAGTTTATAAAATGAAAAATTAAGCTCATCTATTGCTAGCTTATCTCATGAAAAAGATAATGCCTTGCTAGAAGTAGAAGCTAGTAAAAATAATTTAAGTTCATTTATAAATAAATATGTTTGCTCTACTTCTAATGTTAATGCTAATGTGCCTAATGATGAGTTGAATGATGTTAAAAATTGTATTACATCTTTAGATTCAACTCTTAATTCATGCATTGTTAATCATAAGAAACTTGTGGATATATGTGCTAACTCTAATGTAAAATCATCCACTCATTATGCACATAGATAGCAAAGTTCACAAGTGCTTCATTTGTGGTCATAAAGGCCATTTATCTAAATTTTGCTATGATGCACAAAAATCTAAAAATAATAATAACAATGCTAATGATCATTGTGCATCTCATCAAGTTTCTTCATCATACACACATACACATGCTCACAATGCTCATCATAAACATGCACGTGTATTTAAATGTGATCTATGTGGTCGGTTTGGTCATTTGGCAAAGTTTTGCTTTGATTTGAAAAAGATTCCAATTTTGCCAAATAATTTAAAAGACCACAAAAGTTTAAGTGTGATTTTTGTGGTAGATTTAGTCATTTGGCCAAATTTTGTTTTGATTTGATAAGAGTTTCTCGTTTGCAAAATAATTTTAAAGAACAACCTAATTTTGCAAATGAGTCCCGTACACAACCGTTTGGTCAACATAAACCATTTTAACCCTTTCATTGTATTTATTGCAACCGAAAGGGTCATTTACACAATTTTTGTTTTGACCTTGTTCGTACACCACATGCGCCCAAACAGGTTCATAACCTTAGGGTTTTGAGCTTAAATGATAAGGGTCATGTCCCTAAATCTTTTGGTACCAAGAATACTTGAGTATCAAAACAAATTTGATTTTTAAACCAAGATTTTTAATATTTTTATTTTTATTTCTTTGTTTTGAAAGAAATTTGTTTTTATGATTTAAATCTTGATTTATGATTTCATTTGAGTGATTTGTTTTCATTTAAAAACTTTTTGCATAATTCTCATGTTTTCTTTCTTTTGATTTCATAAATGTTTTGATTAGGTTTTGTTTTAAAACCAATGCTTTGAGACAATTTTTTTTTTAAATGACATATCTACATGTGTTCTCAATTGTCTTGTTGTATAAGAGTTGTGTTTAGCATATTTTTCATATATGCTTGCTCACATATTTGTCTTAACATTCATTTCATATATCCTATAAGACATTTTGATAGGCAGAGCATTCCCTATTTCTATTATTATTTTTATACTCACCGTGCTTGTAGGAAGGGGGAGCATTCGCTCTCTTATCTTTTTCCCATTTTTGATGTTGTCTAAGGGGAGAAATATTATGAGTATGTATTTCTTATTTATATGCATGATAATTATAATTTATATATTCATTTCCTTTCACGCATATATCTTTTGTAAAAAGGGGAAGATTGTTGGCCTTTTTGTTTTGATGATTTTTAACAAATAATTTACTACTAATGTTGTTTGTATAATGTTTTTGTTTTTGTATTTATTTTAGACAAACAATGAGTTGGAGGATGGATGGAATCGAGCTTTCACGATCATATCCATTGGAGGATGGAAGGAATAGTAGAGTGAAGTAATACAATTCAAGTCAAGATCCAAGTACAAGCTTCTTTCGCAAAGTGTACCAAGTTGAGCTACATCGAAGATCTAGATTGTGTGGTAAATTAGTTTAGGTTTTATATTATGTGTGTTAATACTTTAAGCTCAGTCGTATACACACATACACATATTTAGTTTATATATATATATATATACACATTTTGGTTTTATATAGTTTTCAATTTTATATATAGGAAACAAATAAATATAATTAGAAAATTCATACTTGTTTCATGTTTATATGCTTATATATGATTTCATCAATATCAAGTTTATTTAGTTCAAAGAAATCATGTTTGGTGTTTTGAAAGTTTGTAAAACATGCATTTTTGTGAAAATATTTTATGTTATTGGTTTATGGAATTAAAATCATTATATACATCTTTTATTACATCTATAAAATTATTTTATAATGTTTCAAAACATGGTTTAGTCAAAATGACAAAACAAGTGTTGTTGTATTTTCATGTTTTGGACTAGTTTTGAAAAATAATGAGTTTTCACATATGTGAAGTGCAAACGCTTCCGGGTGAGCGTTGAAAACCCGGTATGATAGTGGATTTCTCCCCGGGAGTGTGGAGCAGAGACGTAGGACGGAAGGTTCGAAGTCAGTGATCATATTGCTTGTTTGAGTTTACATTGGCGCACTTTTTTTATTCATACTTTTAGTAATTACCTCTTTGTTTATATTGTTCACTATTTTGTTTACCTTTGTTTATATTGCTTATCTTTGCTAACAATTCATTACATATCTTATTTGCTAGGATAACTTCTTAATAAGTTTTTAATTGGTATAAAATTAGATTAGATTAGCATAAACCCTATTCATCCCCCTATAGGGTGATTTCACTTTCATGTCTAACTTGTGGTTGTTTTTCTTCCGTAAGAAGATAAGTTCCTGGAATATTAGAGGTCTTAATGACCCTGTTAAACATTAATTAGTTAGAGATGGAATATCTTTTGCTGTTCAGCGTCAGTTAGTTTGAGATGGAATATCTTTTGTTGGTCTCATCATAGTTGGTATTCAAGAATCTAAACTTAGTTTTGTTAGACCCAATACTCTTAAAAGTCTAGGTTGTAATAGAATCTCTTCATGGCTTAGTGTTGATGCTACTGATTCTACAGGTGGTGTACTATTGGGATGGAATGAATATATGTTCGATTATTCAGATTCTTTATATGGTATCTTTTCCTTGTCTGTTATCCTTAATCATAAATCGCTGAATCGAAAATTTATTGTCATCATTGTTTATGCTCCTACTGATAAATAGGATAATGAAGTCTGTGTGGGAAATAGAGAGAGTTAGCAGCCAATACCCTTTTCCTTAGGTTCTATGTGGTGACTTCAATGTCACTCTAAATATTAAGGAAAGCAGTTGGAGATCTGGTTCCCTTCGTGACATTTAGAATTTTAGGGGTTTGGTTGACAAGCTTTTTCTTATTGATTTACCTCTTAATGGTACATGGTCCAATTTGAGAGCTATTTCTGTTCTTGCTAGACTTGATCGTTTTCTTATATAATTTGATTTTGGCACCAAATCCCCATCCTTAGTGTAGTTCTCGTACCTGTCAGCCTGCTCTGATAACTACCCTGTTATCCTTGATACCTCTTGCCTCAAACCTAAACCTCTCTTTAGGTTTGAAAAAACTTGGTTGTCTCACTCTTCTTTTTCATCTATTGTCAAGAAGTGTTGGTTGTCTTTCCATGTAGGGGTTCTTGTTGGGAACATGGTTAATGTTACAATATCTCTTGTATTTTGATGATAACAAATTATTATTTATCTAACATATTTTACTGCAGATTCAAGATATACATCTCAAAGCAACAATCAAATTATCAAGGCTATTTCAAAGATCAAAAGATGAAGTTCAAAAGATGAAGTTCAAAAGATGTAAATTTTATCTTTTCTTTTAGAACTTTTGTACAAGCCTTGATCACACACACAACACACACTATTTACTTAGAAAATCATAAAAAAATATTCTAAGTATAATCCTAATTTTAATTAACACATAAATAAGTTTTTAAACTATTGAAAATATCAAAAATATCATTTCTGGCCGACCAAAGATCTGTCTGGTCGACCAGATAGTTCAGCCAGAATCAGAGATTCAAAAATTTCTCTGTCTGGTCGACCAGATGAG
>BQKN01063084.1:289505-307547 GCA_022839385.1 Asparagus kiusianus
TTTTTTTAGATGCTTTGAATCCATAAACTTCTTATGTTTGCGCATCAGTCTAGTCACGCCACAAACAACCCAATACGGGGGTCTCACTATTTGAAATCCATGACGGTCACCATGAATGCAACTTGAGACATCGCGCAAGAGTCACGTTTTAACACTGAAGTGCGAGGGTCGCGTTTGGACAACTGAACGCGAGGGTTGTGTTTGGACAACTGTATGTGAGGGTCGCGTTTGGGTTACTGAATGTGAGGGTCGTGTTTGGGCAATGAATACGAGGGTCGTGTTTGGGCAACTAAACGCGAGGGTCGTGTTTGAGAAAATGCGAGGGTTGCGTGCAACCCCCTTCTGAGCGTGAGGTTTGCATTTTGATCGAGTAACGCGAAGCTCAGGTTCGTGTTCAACGTCAATTCGATGTCTGTGTTTTGTTTGTGGAACATGCCGTTGAGGGTTGTGTTTAGTCTGGCTTTTGCGAGGGTCGTGTTTGGGCATATAAACGTGAGGCTCGCATTATAGAATAGAAACACGAAGCTCAGGGTCGCGTTTTGGCTTACAAACATGAAGTTTGCATTGGTTGGTTGGTCGTCTTTTTCTAAACTGTGCTCTTCATAGGGATCTTCTCCTTCAGTAAGCAGTGATCTTCTTTGCCTGAGTTTTGATAGTTGTTCCGACAAGCTTGGTGTCGGATTGCGCCATCATTTTTTAATAGGTGAAAAAGTTGATCCCCAGCAGAGTTATCATCTTTTGTTTGTGGGGAAAATGCAAGAAAATTTGAGAAATAAAATTTATATTAATCTCCCTAACTGACTTAAGAAAAGAGTAAATACAATCTCTCTCTAACTGACTTAGAAAAAAATTATAATTTCTCTTATCGGTTTCTCGATTTACAAAAGAGAGAAAGAACGATGAAAACCTTCCCCTTTGTTTAAAGCTGGCTTATTCTTGGTGGCGATGGGAGTTTAATTCTTGTTTCCCGTTGATGATCCGAGCACTTCACTTCGTAGAACGTTAGTCTATTCCTCTTAACTTGACGTCAGGAAGAACTTGCAAGGAAAGTTTTAAACTCTTAATGAGTTTAAGAACTCTGAATTAGTTTAAGAACTCTGTAAAAGATTTAATTTTAGAAAGGAAATTAATCTTTTTAACTAAAAATAATTCGATAACCAATATCCAAGTTCTTCAATCGAAACACGGTTCAAAAAGCCAAGGCAAATTGCTCCAAAGCTTCAACAAAAGCCTTCACAAAATCTCCAAAGAGTGCCCACCTCCAAGATGACCCCCTCAAATAAAATCCTTTTGTAGCTAACTTCTAAGGTATTTATAGGGGTTTAAGGAGTGTAATCGACCCCTTAATTAAATCTTTAATGAGGGTTTAACACCTTTAATATGTGTAAAATAGTTTTGAAACCATTTAAAACATGTTTGAATGGGTCAAACGTGAGGTTCGCATTCTAGAAATGACCTTCCCGTCTAACTAATGAAACGTGGAGTTGAGCTTCGCGTTTGAAGCTTGGAACAAGGTAGTGAGCTCCGCGTTTTGAACTTAGAACATGGTAGTGAGCTCTACATTTTGAACTTAAAACACAGAGATGAGCTCCGTGTTTTGAACTTGAAACGTGTGGATAACCCTCACGTTTTTGTTTGAAGAGAACGCCAATTTGTAATCTTTTTTTTTGAGTGTTGCAAGGATCGTCATCTTGTAATCCTTGTATTTGGCTCTTTGAAATATGAGAGTCGTCAATTTGTAACTTTCACATGCTGTTGTGAAGGTCGTCAGATCGTAACCTTCGTCTATTGATGTGGAAGTCGTCAGTTTGTAACTTTCGTCTTTTGATGCAGAAGTCGTCAGATTGTAACTTCCATCATCTATTATCATGAAAGTCATTAGATTGTAACTTTTATCAGTCGATGTAAAAATTGTCAGATTATAACTTTCATCATCAGTGCTTTGTGTGGATCAACTATCCGTACTAATTTTTAGACAACCTACACTTGGCCTTCCTCTTAAGCTTGGATCTCTTTCCAAGAGAGAATGACAACCCCTTCTTGACTTTCTCTCTTAACTCTTTCTCTTTGAAAAAGTAAACATTCATCAATAGGAGGTAGACTAGCTCTTATCAATTCCGTTTTGTCTTCCTTACCTATTTATTATATGTATTTTTTTAAATTGTCATGGTTGGTCATCAGATCTATTAATAAATTGAGAAGAAACTTTCTTTGGTTTGGATCTTCCTCTGATTGTAAAGGCAAAGCCTTGGTGAAATGGACTTTTGTTTGCAAGTCAAAAAAGAAGTTGGGCTTAGGGTTCTTAATTTGGCAAACTTTTATTTTTCTTTTTTTCTGAGTGAGTTTGGAAAGTTTTAAGTTTAGAATCCCTTGTTGGCAATACCTTTCTTCTTTGCATGGTCTTCATAATTCTCCTTTTACTTGTACACCTACCTCTAGCTCAGTCTCTAAATTTTAGCATGATACTGTTTTTTGTTAGTATGGTCTTGAGGAGTATGGTAGGATGGAATTTAGGTGAGGGTTCTAGAATCATGTTTTGGGAAGATAAATGATTAGGCTCTTACTCCCTAGGTAGTCTTTGTCCTGCTGCATATAAGTTTTCTCTCTCTTGCAATGTCTCTGTGTCTTCTCAATACACGGTCAGGGTAATATATGGACTTGGAGACCTATTCTTAGGAGAACGATCTTCTCAACTGAGAAGCAACAAGATGATGTTCTTCCTTATATCTTATCTTCTGCTCCTTATCCAACTGATGCTCAAGATTTACCGTCATGGCCCCTTACTAAGAACAATATATTTTTGGTGAAGTCTCTTTATTACTTCTTAAATTATGGAGAAGTTTATTGTGATTTATATAAGTTTATTTATGGTCCATGCATCCCTCTCAAAGTAAAGTTCTTCCTCTGGTTGTTGTTTAAGGACAAACTACTTACCGAAGATAATTTGATCAAGAAAGGTTGTGTAGGAGATCCCTTATGTGTTGCTTGTCATGAAGCTGCTGAAACTGCGGATCATCTTTTTATTCAGTGCCACTATGCTCAATCTATTTGGCAATGCTTTATGCCTAAGTGTTTTCAATCTTTCTAGCATAATCTGTTCCAAATTATGACATCTAAAGGTTAGTTTGTTGTGGATAGGAAATATCGTATGCTTTGGACTATCCTCTTGTCTACCCTGTGTTGGTGGTTATGGAGAGAAAAGAATAACAAAATTTTAATGATGAGTTATAAGCTCCCTCTAAGTTGGCTGCTAATGTAGCATTTTCCTATTATTCTAGACAAGTAGTTCTCATCACAAGAAAGCCGCCAAGCTAAAAATAGTTTTTCAGGAAAAGAGGATCAATAAACTTCTGAGTGGCAAAGATAATGGTTGATTAATAACATGATTCTTAGTTTTTGGATGTACTTTCTGATACTTGTTTCGCACATTTGGGAGTGTTTTTTTAATCTGGTGGTGTATCACCTCTCTGCATATGTACTCTTATTTTATTATTATTATTATTATTTTTGCATTTTCTCTCCATTGTTCGGATTTTGGGCTTTAGTTTGTCAAAAGAGGTGACGGCTATAGTCCTCTTCCTCTTTCCATTCTATTTGTCCATCATCCTTCTTTTGATGTAGTTATGTATATTCTATGTTCTATATATAATATATCTTTTGAATAGGGTACCTTGCCCTATTTTTACTTCAAAAAAAATCTATATAAATATGTTATGATGAAGAAGTTAAGGTGTTATCTTACATTAAAAATTGGGTACAAAATATAAGATCCATTGCTTACTTTGCAACTTAATTGTTTTTAGTGGTAATCACTATGAAATCACCTCTAAGAGCACTTCTCCATAACAACATTCAATGAAATACATGAGGCTAATTTGGACTAGCTAACAATGAACTCCAACTAGTGTTATACCCACTTGTTGATGTAGGAAATTCTTCAAAATGTATTATTTATCAAAATAATAAAATGAACTATAAATATGTAAGAAAGTTAACAATAATACTTTTTGCTATGATTTTATCATTATAACAAACTTTTATTATATCCATGAGTGTTTGAATTTTGCTTTAAATTTGTTAAACTTACTATATAATTAAAGAGAACAAAAGAGTTGGTAGATATCTATTTATAAAATAAGACTACATCCTTTTTTTTTCTTTTGATATATTCCTCTTACTAAAAATATTTTCTCCAAGTCATTAGAACTTGACTTAGCTTTAACTTTCTAACCATATTGTTGAATTATGATTCAACTTTATTTAACATATTAGATATGTAAATGCTAAACTGTAATTTAATAAACATATTCATTTTAATTTTCATCCTCTAAAATGTAATTGTATAAATAATCATATATTTTATAATATCACTTTGTTTGTATTGAAATAAAATGCAAAAGGGCTTTACACTATTAGTGAAATAAAGTTAGAAGTTAAATATATATTTTTTCCCATGCTCAGTTAAGTTCCAACAGTGTATATTTTTCTATTCTTGAATTGAAGAATAATAGTATAAATATTGTTGGATGAAGATGATGATGGAAAAATTTTGTAGTAAATTAGTAGAGAAAGAGATGTTATGAGTTGAGAATTTGAATGGGTTTGTATGATATTTAATGTGGATTACAAAAGTATAATTTAATTCAATGGTTAAATTATTGTGAGGTTATACATAATGAAATATTTCTTTAGTGATTCTTTTTTACATTATAAAGATAATTTTTCATATTCCCAATATTATCATATTATTTATTTGATTGTAAAAATAAAGTTTAATATCTAAAATTCTAAGAAGTTGCCAAGTGGCAACTATAGGGCCTTGTTTTAGTGTATACATATAGATAGATGCGATGCCAATTCTTAAATTTTTTTCTTTAATTGGGATTTTCTGGACCAAATGGAAAGATCACGGATTTTGAATTTAACTTGGAAAGGCCTCTTATCTTTGTTAACAGGGTGTTAGTCAATTGGGTTATTTTTAGAAGAATTAGGATAATTGTTAAAGTGAAATGATTTTTTGCTAGTTAGATATTGCAGTGGGATAATTAGGAAAATTTTTAAGAAGCTGAATATTTTTGATAAATAACGCCGGATAATTTTTTTATAATCATGAAGTATATATTTTATACATTTTGATGATATAGTTATTATATATGTATTTTAAACTTACTATTATTGAGTGTTAATTATTTAATAGAGTGGTAACTATAATTAAATAACTTCTGGTTAGACTACAAGATATTGCTAATTACTATTATATTATATGTTGTAAGTTTTTGATTTTTTTAATTATTATTATAGTACAAGTCCAGAATAAATTTTATATTTTCCTCACTTTTTGCTCATCTACATCTCTTTCCCTCATCTCTCAATTTTATCTTTTAATGAATTATTGATATATACTTTCTTTACTTTTAAATTAATTATATATTATAATATTCTATAATAAAATATCAGAGATGACTAAGAGAAGATGAGATCCAATCTGACAACATGATCTAATGTTGGTGATGACAACTTGAGGAAAGAGTTAAAAAATAATAAATATGAAAAATAAAAATTAATACAATAAATAGGAGAGTTGTATTTTCTACCACCTAGTTCAATGCTAAAACGTGGGCTAATTTGAGAGAGTAGAACTCTTTTTTTATACAGAAATAAAAAAAATGTAGGATAATTTGGTGCAATTACTCAGTTCTAGTTTTGTTCTAATTTAAATTAACTAATTAACATTGTAAAATATGTTCTAGTTTTAGTTCTAGTTGACTAACACTAACAAATTTTATTTCACAAATTATCATAGTTTTAGTTTTGAGTTATACTTGACTAATGGCATTTGAAAGGAACAACATATGAGCAAACTAACTCTTTCTCTTATGGATCTTATTCATAATTAAAAAAATCAATAAAACCCTTTATCATCCATGCTAAAAACGAATGACAACAATAACGAGGATGATAATTAATGTGGCATCCCACCCCCCCCCCCCCTTAAAAAAAGAAAATTTCACTAGTAGAAAAATGACTAAACTATATGGAATTTTTCATCTAGGTTGCTTCATTTCCCGTCTAGATTGAGAAACCTAGACGGAGTTCCGTCTAGGTTGAACCGTCTAAATTGATTTTTTCTAGGTTGAGTCAAAATAGACGGAATTTCGTCTAGATTGACCAAACTAGACGGAAAGCAACCTAGACGGAATGTGAATTCTGTCTAGGTTGCAACCCAGATGGAATTCCATCTAGATTTTAATAATGGCAACCAAGATAAAATTTCGTCTAGGTTGGGTCATCCTAAATGGTTATTCCATTTAGATTGCTATTTTTTCAGCATAAAAAATTATTTAAAATTATCAATTCCCTGTACACTTAATTACAATTACATTATACTTATTTGTTTACATCCAGTCAAATATAATCAAAATTCATAACAAGTCCATCCATAACCAAATATAATCAAATCCAACCATCCAATCCAAAAGACAGTTCTAACCATCCAATCAAAAATATAGTTCCAACAATCTCATCTAATATAGATATTGAACAACATATACACTAGCAATACACATGAATAAGATAGAGTACACGACATAAATAAAAGTAGAGTGCTATAAAAATAAAAAACTATTTATTGCATTAAAAAATAACAAAACCTCACCTGTCATCGTCTTTGGCAGCATCTCTATTCCTCGAACGAGGACGGGTGTTGCTCCCTCCAATATCTCCAGTCTGAAGGTCCAATTAAATAATATATAATTATGCGGTGTTTGATAACATATTAAACAATAATAATTTTTTAAATATAAAAAAAAATAAGATACCTAAGCATTGCTCTGTCCAGTGCCAGAATTATCGACACCTGTGCTTATGAGCTGTATGATATCACCATGCACGCTATAAGGAATCACACTGCCCAAATATTCTACAACGTAAACCATGACATCGTCCATCGAGTTAACCCTCCTCGTTATGTTGCTCATCTCATTAGTCACCTGAATATGCAGCTCTGGATCAATCTTGTGAAGCAAATACGTAGAGATACATAGGACAAATGGCATAGCTTGGAAACTGCTTGGGGTTACTCTCATTATTGTAGATAACATGGAGGATGTTGTGGATGATCTTATGCTTATCCCTGATGAAGCTCTAACACCATGCAGATGATATCTTCATCTCCTATTATTAGGGAGAACTAAATATTAGATTTTGCTCTCGAATTCAATAATGTTAAATAAATATAAATATGAATGTAGTATTTAAATTGTTTTGATTTTTTACCAACCCTACCTATTATGTCCTATCAAGTTCTGATTGAGAGTGATGTTATCCTCTACAGAAAGCATGTGAGGGTCTGATTAGCCATGTTCTCCCTCATGCGACATGTACACTATTGCAGCCTCATTGGTTGCAGTCTCAAAACCCTCCTAAAGTACAAATATAATTTTACAAATACCAAATTGGTTGCACCTTTATTATAATAATTATTCAAGGTAAATACCAAATTGACTTACTTGCAAATTTGTTTAATATTAGGTCAATGTGTTAGATTATTCACATGTCATATATTCCTCTGTAAGACCATATTATTTGTGTCCTCATGCGACCATATTAACAACGAAATAGATTAAATAATACCAATTAAGTTATATATAAGTCGCACCACTAACTTGAGATTTGCCTTGATCCTATCCCGATTCTTGTCCTCACCCCTATATCAATCACGGAAAGTATCATATGCCGCCTTTGCCTTCAAGTGTATCGGCATTCTTGATTTTCCCTGTCATATTATAAGTTTATGAGATTTCATAGTCATACTAAGTATTAAGATTATTTAAAGGTTTAAATGACATATATTGTATCCCGATAATAACCATCCTCTAGGTTGGCATATGAGTGTGCGCCCAAGTGGTGGTCATGCATTTACTTCCTTCTATTCTCTGATCCCTTTGTTGATTTATTCTTTAAAAAGTATATTTCAATAAATATGTAATGAAAGAATATATCAAGGTTTTAGTCTAGTTTTTATGAAACTAACCTGGGTGGCAACGTTGTCCTAATACATGAGGAGAGCTGTGAAATGAAGGTCGTCAACTCTATTGTCGAGGTTTAAAAACATCTGCCAGTTCTCTGAAAACCTGACATAGGTTTCATGCTTAATTACATGCCTCCATTGTTTGAGGACTGTTTCAACTTTAACATTGAAAACATAATGCCAAGGCCCCTCAAAGTCCTCGAGGCAGAAGCTTTTCTGTACATTTGCATACACATTCAGTTAGGATAATTTAATACCAATTACTAATTATTAATAAATGAAAAGCTAAAGTAATATAAAGTTACCATAAGCTCATGCCATATCTCCTCGTAGGTGGTCCATGATGGTTCTCAAAAATGAAAATAAGGATTGATGATGTTCGCTCTACGCACGAGAACCCTGATATACGAATTCAATCTGGAAGACCAAACACCAACGGGCAATGTATCATTATTCCATCGAATAATAGCCCTCATGTCTCTTAGCTGTTGTTTAGACTCAGGCTTACCTCCACCACGTCGTCCCTCTATGTAGTCTGACTTAGCACCTACAATAATAACAATATGATAATATATCATATAATATATAAATATGAAAATTAAAAGTATTTATAAAATTTACCATTCACTATCTCCCTTTCGTTTGCTATGAGTGCAACAAATTTCCTAGTCGCCAACATAGGCATCATCTCCTCTAATTTTCTCGCAGCACGTGGGTGGTACCTTTTTGACTCAACCCTAGACTTATGAGAGTCCGGAGGGAAGGGTAAACTGTGATAGTCTTGTGTCTTCGGACGAAAGTCAGATTGTAATGTATATGAAGGAAATGATGGTGTCCAAGTAGCACCTACATAAGAAAAGAGAATCATTAATATAAATTTTAAATTGACCATAATCAAATATTAAATACTGAATACCAATGTCGGGGGATGGTTCTAGTGTTGCATCAGAGGGGTCGGGTGATGAATAACCCACATCTGCAACAAATAAACGCTATGAGCTAGATAACTAATAATTTATAAAAAATATTAAAATATTAAATAATTTATACATGCATCCGAAGATGGTGGTGTATCCTCAATACCAGTACCTAGGGTGATACTCCATGATCGATCATGGTCCCCACTAAAGAGCCTCCTCACACTCCTCATCTGCAATTTCAATTTTTAACGTAGTTAAGAAAAAATATATACATGATCATTAGATAATTATAATGAAATGCATTATTGATTTTATTATGAAATTTTGGCAATCAGTAATGCAGTGTAACATAGTTCATACCTACATCAAGCGCCACATTTTGTGTGTAAAAGAATTCTTGTCAGATATCATCAAATGACCCAATTAGTTCACTAAAATTATCTTCACTTTCTACAATATATTTTTTATTGTTATTAGAAAGAACAACAAATCTTGGCTCCTTGTACAAAACCACCCAATCAAACATGATATTCGGATCTTTCACAAAGAAGCATTGATTAGCTTGTTCTGCGAAAATGAATTTCTCATCCATATATATTTCTTGATGACAAGTGTAAAATCCATAATGATCCTTTTGCTTTTTTGCAATACACCACCGAACCTTGAACATTGTGTAACTATATTATTTTGGTTTACCAAACCCATAAATTACCACATCAAAATCTTCTAATTGCCCATAATATAATATGCCAGCTAGAATTGGGTTCTGAACTCTTATACTTCAAAAACATTCTTGAGCAAAAAAACTCATGACCCCACTATTCTGGGTTACCCTCCTATCATCAGTCTCTAGCATTCAAAATTTATTTCCATTGATCAAATGCTCATTATAACATCTCACTTCGTGATAAGGGCGTTGTACATGAATAATAATTTAATCTGGTAATGTAGTGCCATCAAGAGGTGATTTTTCGACCTAAGCCAAACAATATGTTACGCCATCAAGAAGTGATGTTATATTATGAATGTTCAACATTTAATTGTAAAACACTTACATCAATTCTGAACCAATCTAAAAATTCTTTTTTATGTATTTTCTGAATATTATGAGCTGTATTCCTACCGGTTATTTCATTATTAAGCTTCTCCAAATATCGCCTATATAAACAATATATAAGTTTGTATTGATAAACTATATGTAAAATGAATATTTCTCATCTATATTACTAATTGTGTTTGTTACCTTCGATAGTCTTCGAACATATCAACATTTTCCAACACATATGCATGAATTTGATTTAAGAGAGATCTTGGATATTTTTCACATTACTTCTCCTTATCAAGTGCTTGAGATGTAGTTTTCTTCTTACGAATGTAACGTGATGCAAACACAAAGAATTTGTTAGCCACATATCCTTCAGCTTTTGAGCCCTCGGGACGAGCTCGATTGCGAACATTGTGTTTTATGAAGCCTAAGTATCTTAAAATTATAAAAAGAGGTATTTATTAGCAAGATAATATTAGAAATGCATATATAATTAATGAATGTAATGAAAACCCTAACCTTTCAACCTTAACCTTTCAATCAGATACATCCAATGATAAGCAACAGGACCGGTGATTCTAGCCTCTCTTGCAAGATGTTGGGTAAGATGGATCATAATTGTAAAAAAAGAGGAAGGGAATATTACTTCCATATTTCATAAAGTAACTCGGACCTCAGCTTCAAGTTTTTTAAATTCATGTACATCTATGACTTTAGAGCATAATTTTCTGAAGAATCCACAATACTCAATAATAATCTTCGACTCTTCTTTCTCCATATTGTTACAGATTGCAACTAGGTGCAATTGATGAAGAAGAATATGATAATCATGGGTCTTCAGACCTAAGAGTTTTCTCTCTTGCACCTGTACATTATTTGATATGTTAGCAGAGTAACCATCCGACAACTTTACCGATTTGAGAATTTCACAAAATCAATGCATCTGCTCGTTTGACATTGTAACACGAGATGTTCGTAACTTTAATTTTTAAGACCAACATCTTGAGCTTGCAAATCATTCCGGATATTCAAAGCAATCAGGTCTTGGCGCGTCCGTAGGTCATCCTTCGACTTGTTTGCATCTTGTAGGAGAGTTGACACTATATTATCACATATATTTTTCTTAATACATCTAAGATGTGTTGGATTTTAAGATTTTACCAGTAATGTAGCTAAAAGAAGATTCTAAATTTAGTCCATCCTCTATGTAATTTTTCGTCTTCGTTCTTAACTTGCATTTTACGGACCTTTCGCTTTCGGTTCAATGACTTTTTTAACTTTAAAGAATCTCTTACTCCGAGCGGGTTGAATTTAGAATAATATTTTTTTCCAAACCTAACTTTTGGAAACCCCTCAAGTAATTTTACTATCTCAACTCCTGTCAGCTGACGCGGCTTCATTCTCTTCTCAACTGTGTTGTCAAACATAACTGATAATTTTTTGTACTTATGACTCAAGGGCAACCACCTACGATTAAACCAATAACAACTCTTTTGGTTATGTGATAATTGAAGAGATTTAAATTTCGGACCACATACAGGACAAGCACACTTGTCCTTCGTAGACCAACCAAACAGATTAGCATAAGCTGGAAAATCATTAATCGTCTATAATAGAATAGCACGTAATCTAAACGACTCCTTAAGATGGACATCATATGCTAAAGTACCCTCAGACCATAGTTATTTTAGCTCATCAATTAGAGGCTCTACGTAGATATCAATGTCATTACCCGGTGCGTGCTTACCGGGTATCAGTAATGAAAGTATCATAAACAGGTGTTTCATACAAAGCAATAGAGGTAAATTATGTAGCATTAATACAACTAGCCACGTAGACTAGCCATAGCTCATTACCCCAAATGGATTGAATTTGTCGCTAGATAAACCCAGTCTTACATTTCTACAATCTTCGGTAAAACGAGGATAAATTTTATCAACATGCTTCCAAGCTAAATCATCAGCAGGATGTCTCAATTTACCATCATCGACTCGATCTTCCATGTGTCACCTTATGTTTTTTATTGTGTCCTTGTTCATGTACAAATTGTCGTAATCAAGGAGCCAATGGAAAATGTTGAAGCACCATCACTGGAATTTTCTTCTGTGTTACCCCTATTTCCATTGTAATCCTTGTTGAAGGATTTGTGTGTTTCTTCCACCTCGAAACTCCACATGTTGAACACTTTTGAAGGTGTTTAGTGGCTTTATGGTACAAAATACAATCATTCGGACATGCATCAATCTTATTATAATCAAGACCCAGAGTGGAGATAATTTTCTCAACTTGATAAGTTGTTTGGGGTATGCTATTCTCTCCTCCAGGAATTACCATCTGAAGCAAATCAATAAGCATTTCAAAATAATTATCTGACATAATGCTAAGTGTCTTAATATGTAGGAGTTTCAGCATAAATGAAAATCTAGAGTACTTGGTGCATCCCTCATATAAGTCCTTTTCACTATCTTATAGTAGCTCTATTATTCATTTTATTTCTACGGAGGAATGTATATCATCAGTATTTTCGACACTTTCGACATCTACCTCTTCAACTTCAACTTCGATATCATCTTCACTTTTATCTCCGATATCATCCTCGACATTATCATAAACTTCATATTGTTAGGTCGAGGAAAATATCACTCAACATTATTTTTGTGTCATATATCCATAGGCCACCGGACGTACCAACACGTACATTTGGATCCTAATCTTTAGTGATACCTTCCCCATGATATGACCAATATTTATATTTTTCATTAAAATCTGATTTTATTAGGTGGATCCGTATATCATTTCTACTCAGCAGCTTCATATTCCTACACCTATAATAAGGATAATACATAGCACCGCTTCTTAAATTTCTCGGTTTTAATTCAGTATAATGCATGAAGATGTCACATCCCTCCTTATATCACGTGTCACAAAATTTTTTAAGCCGTGGAATATCTATCCATGATTTGTTAGGAATTATCCTCATCTGTACATTATATATAATTATTAACTACGATTAATCTCACTACTACTAGTAAATTCATGTCTCTTATACATACAACACACATTAAACATACGTTCATATATCATTTTACAATTGAATATTTTTCAACAAAAAATATATCTGAAACGTGCGTAGAAACTAATTACACCAATCTAAAGGCTACCATAGGAAGGCTTCAATCCATTAAGAATATAGTAGTCCTTACATCCAACTTTGTATATTTTCATTTCTTAAAATTTTTAGCAGCACCTACCTTGTGTTCTCCCTGTACACTGTGAGGATGTTATTATGCGTATCAGCAAATACCCGAAATATAGAATAACATACGCTTATTGTACATGGAGAACAACGAATACGTGATGCCCAAACTTTTAAGAATGAAAATATACAAAGTAGACAAAGTTGGATGTACGCACTATTATATTCCTAACCCATCCTAGAAGGATAGATCCAATAATTATGAATTCCAGTACCAATTCTTCATTTGTATAATATAAAATAAACGATCATTTCCGGGAGAAAACTTCGTCTCCTACCCAAATATGAGTCGTCTATCTTATATTATAAGTCCAAAATTTTGGATGTAAGTACTGAACGGAAGTCTAGGGATAACATTATTTTTTCATTCACCTAAATTGGATTATAATACATTAGTAAAAATTATAATGTGTTATATATCACTATATTTTTTTAAAATTTTTATTTCACATATTTTCACATCACAAACTTAAATAATCACACCAACTTAATTCAATGAGTTTGATGGAGACTACATTATGAAGCCACCTTTTATCACCATCTACAATCTGGATTTGCTACTATATTACTAAGTTCTATGATTCAAGGAAAGATCCTTACAAGTTTAATCTTTATCTCTCTCACATTTTACATTGAGCTCGAGAAATCATACTACTAATTAGAGAAGCAATTACTAGAATAATTTTTTTGCATGTTGTTAGTCCTCCATAAACATCAACATGTAAATAATTTTGTCGAATAGAAAGGAAAACTATCTGCATTCCATAATATTCCACTCTTTGATTTCACACATGAATGAAACGATACTAAAACTTCATTCAAATGCATTAATTGCATCAAATAACAACACACACACACACACACACACACACACACACACACACACACACAAATAGACAGAAAATTGTTGGCCCTATGGTTTTGATGATGATTTGTCAAATAATTTATAGCTAATATGTTTTCTAGTTTTTGTGGTTTGTTTTTCTCTTTATAGGAATTCAACACACGGCAATCAAGAGTTAAAGATTCAAGTTCATGTGTGTGCAGTCACTTAGGTATAAGATTAGTTTGCTTACATATATCGTATGATTATATTTAAGCTCAATATGTAAACACAACACAAATTTGATTTTTTATATCATGCAAATGATATTTTTATCAAAGGTTGTTACAATAGCTTTTATTTTATGTTTATAGCTCGTTCATACTTCATTATATATATAATGTATGCATGATATATATATACAAGTTTACAAGTCATAGTTCAATTTTCATGTTCACGAAAAATAGGTTTTCTGAACACTTTTTAAAAACAGTGAGTTTTCACAAACAAAAATTGCATTTCCAAAAATTCCTTTTCAAACATGTTTATTTTATCATTTAGAAACTTTTCCCAAAGTTTTACTATTTTTGGAATTGATTTGATATTTTTAACGTATTTTCGAAATCAGTTCAAAACCTGTATTTCGACATGTATCAGTTTACGGTCGATCGTCACGGTCGACCGCCAGTAGTTAATTTTCATAATATGCCTTTTATTGGATCGCGATCGATCGTGACGGTCGACCGTGGCTCAATCTAGAGACCTTCACGGTCGACCGCCATTTTCTCACGGTCGACCGCCAGTTTTTTGTGTTTCGCGGTCGACTGCCATTTTCTCACGGTCGACCGCCGAACTAATGATTATTTTTCCAACGGCTATTTTCTGTTTTGATTCTCTGGGGGTATTTTGGTCTTTTTAAGACTGTTTTGGCTGATGTCTTGAGTGGGTATAAACACCTCATTGCTCTCGTCTTTTAATAACAAAGAGTTTGTTTTCCAATAAGTTTTTAACAAAAGATTAAGAGCTGTTTAAGAGCTATTTTTAAATTGAGTTGTATATTTTCTATTCGCTGTTATCACACACACTGTATTGAGATTATAATATTTCCATACTATATATTGTTAGGTAGTGGTGTGTGATTTAGTAAGAGTGAGCTTCATTCCGTTCTTATTTGTTATCGAGAACAAATCATCGTATTTAACCATTATTGTGAGTATCACTTGTAATACACTTGTACACTGAGAGAAGTGTGAGGCGTGAGACGGGGTCGAATCCAATAGGAGTGGCGTCAGTTAACGAACCTAGGGAGAGGTTGTATCCGAGCACTTGAGGAGGAGGACACGGGCTAGGTTCCTATACTTAGTGTGTAAAGTGTGATTGCATAGTATTTGTTGTGTGAGAATTTTTGGTAAACTTATAAACCGAGTGTGTAGAAGTTCCGGCTTCCAAACCGGATTGTGATAGTAGAGATCTCCTCGAGGTGAGGAGCGGGGACGTAGATCGTGGTGACCAAACCTCGTAAACATATTGTGTGTTTGTGTTTTTCTTAGCGTATATTTTATTTGTGCTTAATCATATCATTCTTGTTCATATCCATATCATATACTTCTAGCAAGAACAAATTAATCAATATAATGTTAAATTGGCCTTAATCGGGATTAGATTAGCATAAGACCCTAATCACCCCCCTCTTGAGTTAAAGATCCAAGTTATCGTTTTTGTGCTAATCTACTTTTGATTACATTTTGCTTATTGCATACAATCTTTATGGATATATATGATGCATCTAGTTTAGTTTATGCTATTAATGTTGCTCCTCATTTGGATATTTTTTCACTATGCTCAATGGCGTGTTAGATTCAAACTTTTTGTTCAATCTAAATAATTCGATTTATGGGAAATTATTGAGAAAGCTTATATTATTCCTACTTCGGAAAAATCCAAGTGGAACAAAGATGATAAAAGGATGTTTAATATGAATAAGCTTTTGTTAGAATATCTGCTTAGTGCCTTTCACTCATATTTTCTAACAAATTTGCTCATTTTGATAGTGCTTACACCTTATGAAAATTCATTGAAGTACATCAAGGGGACTTGGAGGCTATTCAACAAGCGTTGGAAAATCCCGCTTTGAGTTCTAAAGAAGCCTCATCTCTATGTACACTACCACTAGGTGATAACCTTAGTGAGGTATGCAAGCTTGACAACGATGATGTTATTACTTTTGATGAGCTTGCTCTTGAGTTTCAAAAATTACACAATTGCTATATTAATGTAAAAAGTAAGTATGTGAATATAAAATCCACTCATGAAATACTAGTCACTAAGTTTAATTTCATTACAAATGAAAATATAATTCTTAAAGAATGCAATGAAAATTTGAGATTAGAAAATGCCATGTTAGAAGTAGATATATTAAAATCTAAGAAAACCAATCATTTTTATCCCACTTCTAGCAGCAATGTTTGTATGCACAATGATGAGTTGAATCAAATGAGAAAACGCATATCTACCTTAGATTCAACACTAAACACTTGTATTGCTAATAACAAAAAATTTATGGACTTGTGTGCAAGGTTCAATGTTAATTCTTCTAAGAAACCTATTCACTATGCACACATGTATGACAAAATTCATAAATATTCTATTTACGGTCTTAAAGGCTATTTAGCCCAATTTTGTCATAATGTACAAAAGATTGACAAGCCTATTCATGATTGTGCATCCTATCAAGCTTCTTCATCACATACACATGTACACACACATAGTGTAAATCATAAATGTAATACCCCAACCCTTGAGAGGGTGATGTGATTAGTATTGATAGATTTGATTGGAATACTCATACCACCAAGATGCATCTTCTTTTCGGGAACCCAACTCTTAGAAACTCCAAAGTTAAGCGTGCTTGGCCTGGAGAAATTCTAGGATGGGTGACCCCCTGGGAAGTTTTCCAGGGAGCGCGTGAGTGAGGACAAAACGTGCTGAAAAGACATGTGGTGGTTTGTGAGGCCAGTCCATCAGATCTAATAGCGTACCTACTCCGGGATTCCGGGGTGGGGCGTTACAAATGGTATCAGAGCAAAACCAACCGGAATTGTGAGAGCTAAGTGCTATACGGCGCAAAGTGCTACGTCAAGAGGGCGGGAGCCACCTCTTGTGGCCGTAGGAGCCACCTCTAGAGTCTCACACGGATGGTACGGTCTTGGATGATATGATTTGGCGCAACGAGGACGTTGCGAGTTTAAGTGGGGGAGATTGTAATACCCCAACCCTTGAGAGGGTGATGTGATTAGTATTGATAGATTTGATTGGAATACTCATACCACCAAGATGCATCTTCTTTTCGGAAATCCAACTCCTAGAAACTCCAAAGTTAAGCGTGCTTGGCCTGGAGAAATTCTAGGATGGGTGACCCCCTGGGAAGTTTTCCAGGGAGCACGTGAGTGAGGACAAAACGTGCTGAAAAGACATGTGGTGGTTTGTGAGGCCAGTCCATCAGATCTAATAGCGTACCGACTCTGGGATTCCGGGGCGGGGCGTTACAATAAACATGCTAATGTGTACAAATGTGATTATTGTGGTCGTTTTGGTCATTTGGCCATGTTTTGTTTTGATTTGAAAAGAAATTCTCGTTTGCAAAATAATTACAAAGAAAAATCTATTTTTACAAATGAACCACGTGCACATCATTTCGGCCAACGCAAACCTTTCAAACCCCTACATTGCACAAATTGCAATCACATGGGTCATGTTTACGATTTTTGTTTTTACCGTATCGGTGCACAAAATACGCCCAAGCGGGTCTATAACCCTAGGGCCTTGGATTTACATGATTGGGGTCATGTTCCAAATTTTAGTAGTACCAAAATGATTTGGGTACCTGATGCGGCATAATTATGTACCAAAATTGTAAGTGCACAATTTATCAAGTTATAGTATAAAAAATATCGATCCCACGAGGAAAGT
>BQKN01063084.1:307557-319659 GCA_022839385.1 Asparagus kiusianus
AATTTATCAAGTTATAGTATAAAAAATATCGATCCCACGAGGAAAGTGATTTTAGGAGATTATTAGAAATGGTTCTTATGTTTTGTGCATGACAATTAGGAATAAAGAATAAGTGTGATTGTGATGAGTGGTTGTTTTGATTTATGTGCAAGAGATAATAACTTGAATTTTAGAGGAGAAAGAAGAATCAAAGAATAAATGAAATCACGAGGCAAGAAATATGAATTAATAAAATCAAGAAATAAAACCAAGAATGAAAAGAAAACTTAAGAAAGTTAAGATGGAGGATTCAAAAGAGGTAAGAAATCTAGAATATAATCCACTAATCAATTTCAATTACAAAATATAAACTATTCTCTTTTTATCATATTTCAACTTAGATTTATTAAGCATAGATTATCAAACCATTTAAGGAAAGTGTAACATATCAAATTATCATCTTAGTCAAAATTACTATTCATGATAAGAACAACAACATGATAATAATCCTAGAATTCATAAGCATAACCTATCAAACCATTTAAGGAAAGCATAGATTATCAAATTCTTCTTCTACCGATTAGTTCTCTAGTTGATTATCCTAAACATGAACATTTTAAGTGCAAGAGAATAATTCATACAATATAAAGGAAATTAGACTAGTTTCATACAATTCTAAGATTCCTACAAGAATTAAATTCACATCTTAAGAAATAAAAACAAGAAAAAGAAGACTAATTACAAAATAAAAAGAAAAGAAAAATCTAAACTATGAACAAGAAATAAATCTAATTACAAAGAAAATAAAAATCTAAACTACAAAATAAATTGCAAAAATTAATTACAAGAAAATAAATCTACTCTACAAATTAAAGTGCAAAAAGAAATAAAAGACAAGAAAGTAAATCTACACTACAAGCATGAATTTAAATCTAACTAATAAGCAATAATAAAGAAATTACTAAAAAGAAATAAAAGAGAAAAGAAATGCAAACCTTCAAATTGCTCTTCATCTCCATCCTCATCATTCAACAAAGAGGAGAAAGAACAAATTTAAAGAGGAAAAAATTATTTTTATTAATTACAACTAAAGTTACAATTTTTGGAAGGCCTTCTCAATTAAGAGTAGCCCTCCTCTCCAAAAGGAGTTTACAAAATTTTCACACACCTAACCCCTCACTCTCTACCCCTATTTATAGTAAACATCAGTGAATGAGAGCCATTGGATTGAAATCTTATCCAAAAACAACAAATTTCAGCCTTAGATTCGTAACAGACTGCCCAGCGTATCGATGCAGGCATCGATACAGGCATCGATGCAGGCATCGATGTCGGTATCGATGCAGGCATCGATGTCGGTATCGATGCAGGCATCGATGCCGCCATCGATGCAGGCATCGATGCCTGCCCTTCTCCTTTTGCTGTCCGCAGATTCTTCTTGTTGTTTGCTTTTGGGCTTTGGACATTGGGCTTTTCTTGGACTCTTGGGCTTGGGCTTTGATTTATCTCTTCATTAAATATTTGAAAGAATTCATTGGGCTTCATGGCTTCATTTCTTCATTGAATTATGGGCTTTTTGTTGAGAGATGAGGGTTTTGAGATTTATTCTTCATTAACCTGCAATTAAAGATAAAAACAATTATTAGTAGTATATTTATTCATATAAAATAGACAATGAGGGTATAAAACTGTAATAAAATGTGATTATCAGTACCAAAATGAGTTTTATTTCATAACTATTATTTTGTTTTTATTTTATAGTTGTTTTTGAGCTTTGATGTTGATTTTGTTTTTATTAAGTTAAAATAAAATATTTTCTTGTACTACTAGCTAATATGTGTTATATATGTATAATATCTCATAAAACAAATTTTTATTAAAGTCCAAAATGAAAATTTTCACAAAATCTAGATTTTATAATATTTTTGCTGTTATTTTTCTCGCGGTCGACCACTACGGTTGGTCACAAAAGTTTTTGAGATTGTCACGGTCGACCGCAAGAGATATTTTCTGTTTCCTGCTCATTTTTTATCGGGTTTCGGTTTTTATTTGGTTACTTTTCTAAACCCGAATCACTCACCACCTTTGATCTTATTTATGAACTGATCCTAGCCGTTCCTTCTTCATCTCAATAGACCCGACCCTTTGAATTTCCCTCATTTTGAAAATCTTCCCCAAATTCTCAGTTTTTCCCCACGGTCGCCCGTCGTTCTCTCGTCGTTCGACCGCGGCTCTCTCCTACATCGATTCTTCTTAAAATTGTTGGGTAATCTTCCTTCACCAATCCTGTTCTTATTTTTGTTCTAGGGTTTCATTATCTAGGGTTTCATTCTCAATTTCTATTTAAACCTTATCTGCCAAACCCTACTATTGATTTTATTCTGATACAAAGCCTCCTAGGAAGAAATCTAACCAAGATACTGGTTCCTCATCATCTATTGCCTCTAACTACGAGGATTTTCTACTATTTAAACCCCTAGTTAAGAAATATAGTGAACTTTGTAAGTTAAAAATTCTACCTAGTAGGTACATCAAATATGAGGAATTAGCCATCTATAATATTCATGAAATTCTATCTGTTGTTGGTTTGCATGATTTGTTAGATGTGGAATGTAAGGTTCCTTATTATCCATTTCTTGTTTATCTATTTTATGCAAACCTGTCTGTTTCATCTTCAGCTGATGGTCTCTAAACCATCAATACATCTGTTAAGAATATTTCAATATCTTTTTCTGCTAACGAACTTGCCGGAATCCTTAAGATCCCGTCAAGTGACGTTGAGCTTATGTCTATTGAACACACCGATCAGGATGTGAACGATATTATGTTTAAGCCCGGTTGCTCCTATCCTATGAACAACAAAATACTTAATCCTACTGCTAAAATCATCGCACGTATTGTTGCTCAGAATCTCATTCCCAAGTTTGGTAGCTTTGATCACTTTGCTCCTGATAAAGTCAATGTTGTATATGCCATTTTTGCCAAGATAAAAGTGAATTGGGAAAACGTTTTTCTTAAAAACATGGCATGTAAGCATTTTATGTTTCTACACTTTGGTTGCTTCATCACTCTTATTCTACAACACTTCGGTGTTGCTCTATCTCATGAACCCAAAATTGATCCTAGTAAGGAATATTTTGATAGAGTCTCTCTCTCTCGAATGCAAATTTCAGACTCCTTATCTGATCCTACAAAACTATCATCTTCCTGTTCTCGGTCTAGAGCTTCCACTATCTCAGCTTCTGAGGTTTTTGACCGACCGGATCATCTTGAGACTCAAGTCTGAAGTATTCAGAAGGATGTTAGGACTCTTCTTAGCTATCATCGTCAGTCTCTTGGGATTCCGGATCCCTCTTTCAGCTCTGACACTAGTTCTAAAGAGGGCTCTGAAGAAGGATCTGCTTCTGGCTCTGGATCTGGCTCCGGTTCTGCATCAGATGATGGTGGTGATTGATTCTTGATGTTATTGAGTTTATGAACTAAAACTGGATATTTATCTTTTCTTTTGAAGTTGTAATAACTTTATGATTTGTGGTTGAAAACTTTATGTTTTATGGAACTATTTTTGGTTATTATGGTTATGATAGCTTATGACTATCGTCTTATGGTTTTTAGATCCTCTAAACAATGTATTGAAAACATGTTGTTAAGGATGTTATTTGTGGTAAAAGCTTGGTTTGACTTTTAATTTTAAATGTTTATGGATGTTAGAGTTTAGACAGTTGTTTATGGATGTATATAGATGTTTATGGATATTTAGCCCCCATATATGTTGTTTATATATCACTTATGCAAATTGACAGGGGGGGTATTGGCCATACATTTTCTTATAATCGGTGCATGCATGCAGGGGGAGCGTTGCTCCTATTTATTATTATTTCTTCCCTTTTTGATGTTGTCAAAGGGGGAGAAAAATTGTTGTTTTGTTTATTGGTTTATTCATATTGATGGAATGTGAAGATGTGTGGTTATATGGTTTATTCATGTTATTCACATGGTTGCTCTATTCATATGTAACTACATGATTCATATGTTTGGTTTATTTGGTTAATTAATATGAATTTCATATCATTAAATAAATTGTTTGCTATCATCAAAAAGGGGAAGATTGTTGGCCCTATGGTTTTGATGATGATTTGTCAAATAATTTATAGCTAATATGTTTTCTAGTTTTTATGGTTTGTTTTTCTCTTTACAGGAATTTAACACACGGCAATCAAGAGTTAAAGAGTCAAGTTCATGTGTGTGCATTCACCTAGGTATAAGATTAGTTTGCTTACATATATCGTATGATTATATTTAAGCTCATTATGTAAACACAACATAAATTTGACTTTTTATATCATACAAATGATTTTTTATCAAACGTTGTTACAATAGCTTTTATTTCATGTTTACAGCTCGTTCATACTTCATTATATATATAATGTATGTATGATATATATATACAAGTTTACAAGTCATAGTTCAATTTTCGTGTCCACGAAAAACAGGTTTTCTGAACACTTTTAAAAAACAGTGAGTTTTCATAAACAAAAATCACATTTTCAAAAATTCCTTTTCAAACATGTTTATTTTATCATTTAGAAACTTTTCTCAAAGTTTTACTATTTTTAGAATTGATTTGATATTTTTAACGTATTTTCGAAATCAGCCCAGAACCTATATTTTGACATGTATCAGTTTGCGGTCGACCGCCATGGTCGACCGTCAGTAGTTAATTTTCATAATATGCCTTTTATTGGATCGTGGTCGATCGTGACCGTCGACTGTGGCTCAATCTAGAGGCCTTCACGGTCGACCGCCATTTTCTCACGGTCGACCGCTAGTTTTTTGTGCTTCGCGGTCGACCGCTATTTTCTCACGGTTGACCGCCAAACTGATGATTGTTTTTCCGAAGGCTATATTCTGCTTTGTTTCTCTGGGGGTAATTTAGTCTTTTCAAGGCTGTTTTGGCTGATGTCTTGAGTGGGTATAAATACCCCATTGCTCTCCTCTTTCAATAACAAAAAGTTTGTTTTACAAAAAGTTCTTTAAAAAAGATTAAGACCTGTTTAAGCTGATTTCATTAGTCTGTTTCAAAAGAAATTTTTTACAACAAGAAGAGGCTTTCAATTCCAACTGAGGATCATATCCTCATCATCATTTACTATTCTTCTTGTTTATTGAGAAGTTTTCTAAACTCTTTCTTATATAACTTATTGATTCATTTTCATAACTTAGCTATATTTAAATTGAGTTGTATATTTTCTATTCACTGTTATCACATACACTGTATTGAGCTTATAATATTTCCATACTATATATTGTTGGGTAGTGGTTTGTGATTTAGTGAGAGTGAGCTTCATTACATTCTCATTTGTTATCGAGAACAAATCATTGTATTTAACCATTATTGTGAGTATCACTTGTAATGCACTTGTACACCGAGAGAAGTATGAGGTGTGAGACAGGGTCGAATCCAATAGGAGTGGTGTCGGTTGACGAACCTAGAGAGAGATTGTATCCGAGCACTTAAGAAGGAGGACACGGGCTAGGTTCCTATACTTAGTGTGTAAAGTATCATTGCATAGTGTTTGTTGTGTGAGAATTTTTGATAAACTTGTAAACCGAGTGTGTAGAAGTTTCGGCTTCTAAACCGGATTGTGATAGCGGAGATCTCCTCGAGGTGAGGAGCGGGGATGTAGGTCGTGGTGACCAAACCTCGTAAACATATTGTGTGTTTGTGTTTTGCTTAGCGTATATTTTATTTATGCTTAATCATATCATTCTTGTTCATAACCATATCATATATTTCTAGCAAGAACAAATTAATCAATATAATGTGAAATTGGCCTTAACCAGGATTAGATTAGCATAAGACCCTAAACACCCCCTAGGGTATAACAAAAATAACCATTCCTTGATAATTCAAGGAAATAACCACAAAATAAATGAAAAATTAGAAATTACCAAAGTGTTGCCACTTGAGTGAAAGTACCCTAGTGCCGCTAGGAAGGAACCCTAGAGGGGGGTGAATAGGGTTTATGCTAATCTAATCCGATTTATGCTAAATTAAAACTTATTGACAAATATCCTAGCAAGTATGATATATGACAAGATATATATGCAAGGATATACAACTAATACAATGGTGAAACAAACAAAATAAGATAGTGGGAATATAAACAAAGTGCAATTGACAAAGGCAATATAAATATGAAAATAAGTGCGCCAATGCAAACACAAACAAAACGATATGTTTACGAGGTTTGGTCCACCTGACCTACGTCCCCGCTCCTCACCTCGAGGAGATCTCCACTATCACACCCGGTTTGGAAGCCGGAACTTCTCTACACACTCGGTTTTCTAGCTAACCGAAAACTCTACAATACTCACAATGTAACTACACTAACCACAACCTCAAGTGTTGGTCTCTAGCCCGTGTCTCCCTCAAGTGCTCGGAATTATCACCTCTCTCTAGGCTACCGACGCCACTACTCTTGGGACAACCCCGTCTCTCACCACACACTCCTCTTGGTGTACTAGTGTAATACAAGTGATCTCACAATGAAAGCTCACAACAAAAGGTTGTTCTCTACAATGGATGAGAACACAATGTAGGCTCACTCTCAATGTCACAAACCCACAACCCCAATTTATATTATGAATGTAAATACAATAAGCTCAATGGTTGTGTGTGTACAAAGAGATAAATAAAATCAACTAAACTCAATATAAAACTAGCATATGGAAATTAAGATCAAACATATAAAATAGCTAGATTGAGTTTAGGAAAACTTCTCTATATGATAACAAGAGATGGAGGGAGAAGAGTGAATGCTCAAACACCAAAGGATGATCTCCTCAAGCTCTTGTGGAATTGATTTCCAAAACCGAAAACACTCAATTGCTTAAAAGCTTATAAACACACTTTAAACAAACTTAATCAAACTTTAAACCCTTGTTAAACTTTCTTAAAACATTCTCTTCGTTATTTTAGAACTGAGGATATGTGGGGGTATTTATAGGAACCCCAAAGCCAGGAGAAAACAAGGCAAAAAGACCAAAAACCCAAAAACAAAACAGTCTGGAAATATAGCCGTTACAGTGTTATGAGTCGACTCGTACTTTTTATGAGTCGACAAATAAGTAGTCGTTACAGGCTAAAAACCAACTTATGGGTCGACTCATAAAATTCATGAGTCGACTCATCATGCATGGGTCGACTCATGAAATCATGGGTCGACTCAGCAGAAACAAAACACACATCCCAGCATAGATTATGAGTCGACTTATGACAGGCATGAGTCGACTCAACCTGATGGGTCGACTCATGATGTTTGTGAGTCGACTCATCAGAAGCAAAATGAAAACTACACAATAGTTTATGAGTCGACTCGTCACTGTTCATGAGTCGACTCATGACATGCACACAGCCTGTTTTAAACAGTACATGTCAACTTAAAACAGGGTATAAAAATATCAAATAAATTTAGAAAAATGACAAACTTTGGGGAATGATTATAGACATAATAATAAACATGCTACAATGACTGGTTTGCAAAAAAAACTTCTCAAATGAAAAATATCATCATTTTACAAATATGTTCAAAAACATGAAAGCCTGAAAATTGATATTTTGATATTTTGACTTAAACAAAATTTTTAAAACCTTATGAAATGATTGTATAGACTTGATAAAAGATATAAAATGATTGTATAGACTTGATAAATGATTCTAGGTTATGAAGTCTATAACCTAGAAAAACAATATTTTTATAAAATTGCATATTCTATGCAATATATTCAAAACACTAAATATGATTTCATTAAATATAAGCTTGTTAAGGATGAAATCATATATAGGCATATAAACATGAAACGAAATAGTATTTTCCAATTCTATTCATTTGTTTCATATATAAACTCGAAAACTATTCAACCAAAAACATATATGTATATATAGAACTATACATACAAAACAAAAATCAAAGCGTGTATGTGTGTATATAATTGAGCTTAAAATATTTAACACACATAATATAAAACCTAAACTAAATTACCCAAGCAATCTTGATCTTCATTGTAGCTCAACTTGATACATTTGCGGATGAAGCGGGATCTTGGATCTTTAACTTGAATGCAATGCTTCACTCCACAATTCCGCCAACCTCTATTAGATATGATCGTTATGGCTCAATCCATCCATCCTCCAACACATTGTTTGTCTAGAATACCTAATAGGAAACATAAACACTAGACAAACAATATTAGGAATTATTTGTAATCATCAAAACAAGATTAGAAGATGTAGGTTCATAACATGAGACCTAACATGGAGGAGGGTGCTGGATGCAACGGTGGTGGATGCAACACAGGCGAATTTGCTGTTTGTGGAGAAAATCCACGGTTAGAGAGTCAAATTAAGGGTTAGGGTTTTGAGGAGAGAGAGGAGAGTACTTACAGGTTGAGGAGAAGACGGTGAAGTTTAGGAAGATGAGATGGTCGGTGGAATTAAAGAGGAGGTGGCGGTTGTCAAAGTCGCGGTGGTGGAAGAAGAGGAGGTGGGTGGAGATCGGAGTCGGTTTGGTAGGCGGCGGCGGCAGTGGAAGACGAGGAGGCAGGTTGAGATCAGAGTTAGTTTGGTCGGCTACAGTGACGGCGGAAGACGAGGAGAATAATGCAAGCAGAATTCAGACGAGGACGAGGAGGGCGGTCGACGATCTGGAGAAGGAGAGTGGCCATGGAGGATGAAAACTTGGTGGTGGCTACGGGTTTTCGGCCGAGCCTAGCGAGAGGGCTCTGGTGGTGAGGAGATGACAATGAGGAGGGAGAAAGTTGGAGGACAAGTTGGGCGGTGGTCGTCTCCGGAGGAGATAACGACAAGAAGGGAGAGGGGGTGGAGGCAAATGAAAATTTGGGGTTTTGAAAATTTGGGAATAAGAGACCGAATGAAATTTTGGGGTTAGGGTTTTTTTTTTGGGGGGGGGGCCCCCCCCGAATGAAATTTTGGGGCCGAGGGGGGATAGGGTTAGGTTTTATTTTTTTTACTAAACACAACCTAGACGGAAATGCTATCTAGGTTGCTTTTTAATTTTTAAAAAATAAATATATTCCATCTAGTTTGGCAGTCTAGACGGGAAATTCCGTCCAAAATGCCTCAAACTAGATGTAACAACCTAGACTGAAATAATTCCACCTAGGTTGTGTCAACCTAGACAGAATTAAATTCCGTCGCTACTATAAAAGCCTCTTATACTAACAGTTAATTGATTAACCTGTTGCTATTAGGACTTATTGATATAGTTATTATAAAATCTAATATTTTCTCTCTATTTGAAATAATTGCCAACTATATCTCAATTAAATTAAAAAAAATTATTTCTATTAAAATTAAGGCGGGTAACTAAATTTATGGAGACCAAATCAAGCGGGGAAACCAATTAATTTAGAAAAGGCGGTGATTTTTATTTCTCCCTCGAAAACCATCCACTCTCAGCCTCTCACCTGCGACCCAAAACTTCCCCTCTTAAAATTTTTATTTCTCACCTATCACCCAAAACCTCCCCACGATCCAAAACCTCCCCTCTCAAAATTTAGCGGTGATTTTTATTTCTTCCTCAAAACCCCTCCGTTCTCAGCCTCCCACCTGACCAATACCTCCCCACGATCTCAAAACCCCTTCGATCTCACCTCGATCAAGTCGCTACACAGATTGAAAACGAAACCGAGAGAAATAGAGAGAGAGAGCACGCGGAGAAAATTCCTTTTACTTTGTTATGGAACTATAGATCTCAAGGTGATTTTTGATGAATTTTTATTTTATTTATTTCGCTCTAGTTTCCCTATTATCTAGTTGTTCAGATCGTCTTTTTAGAAAATCTACAATTTTTTCAGCTGATCTTAAAAGCAAGACATTTCTTACTATAAGTTCCCTGTGATCTCTATCTATTTTTGAATAATTCGCAAAGTTACTTGAATCTCGATCACTGTTGTTTTTCTTGATTTTTTCGTAACTCTTGTGCCTTTCTCAGTAACAGACTCATCACCCCGGCAAGAAGGTTTATTACGCTTAGGGTGTAGATTGTTAATATCCTTGCTATCATGTTCTATGTTCTTCTCATCTCGCTCGTAGGTTTTTTAAATGTTTCCAGTTTTTTTAAAATGATTCTTAAAATTATTTTGAAAATGAGGGTGAGGCTGAAGGAATGGCCGATGCAAATGATATAGACGGAGAAAATACATCCTTATAATTCTCTGAGCATTTCTTACATACTGCGAAACCACTAGCAAAGCGTGTGCTTTTTGCATTACATGATAGGGAAGATGAAAGCTCGCAAATATTTTACGGAAATGATTCGTTCTTTGTACTTTTTAGGCTTCATCAGGTTAGGCATTTCTCTGCTTATTCTTTAGTACTCATTCACAATTAACTTGTTAGATAGTTATAAATATACTTTCCCCTCTGTTGCAGACATTGTATGAGAGGATTTTGTCAGCAAGGAAAAATTCTTCAACAACTGAAAGGAAATGGAAATCTAACAAAGATACAAGCTCTCCTTGTCCCTATTCCAAGTATGATGCATGTTCTTGTTTTCATCTGATAATGTTTCATGCATGGGACATTAGCTTATTAGGCCATTAACTTTGATGGTGCAGTTTAAGAGCATATTGTACAGCTTACTTAGTGGTTCTTCTGATAATACAAAATTTGAAGATGAATGTCGTTCTATCATTGGAACTCAGTCTTATGTGCTTTTCACTTTGGACAAGTTGATTTATAAGGTGTTAAGCAGGTATTTTCTTGTGCTACTGTCCTCGGGTTTCTTAGAGATGTTATTAGCTGCATATATACTCATACGTCTTCCTATTTTAGCTTCAAGCAATTGCATCTGATGAGAAGGACAACAAGCTTCTTCAGCTCCATTCGTATGAGAAGTCAAGGATACCTGAAAGATTTTTTGATATCAACTATCATGTAAATGCTCGTGTCCTCCTCCATGATGAGAGCATCTATCGTTTTGAATGTGTAAGCTTCAAGGCCTTTTTCTTTTTGCAAATGTCATTGGTTGAATAAAATGAAATTTAGCTTGTAGCTTTTGTTTGCTGAAAATTAGAATCAATTTATGTAGAGAACGGTATCAACGGTCACCCCCCCACCCACAAACCCCGCGGGGGGGGGGCGCGGGGGGGCTTTGTTTATAGTAAATTTGCTTTAACCACATACTGCTGGTTACTATTTTTTTGGTCAATGAAGAGATTTTATTCATTCACCAAGTAAAGAGTTATATGTACATCAAGATCCTATTTTACAATTTAATGAGATAACAACTGAAACAAGGATCTATAAGAAAAAAGAAACTTTACATATAGAATTTACAGAGAGAGTAACCATTCTCTGTTGGAAACAGCTATAGGCAAGTTGAGATTGGTAGATAGAATATCAATCTTAATATCCTTTACTAGAAGATCCAAACTCTTGCATTTTTCCTGAAAAAATCCTTGTATTTCTCTCAATCCAAATCCTGTAAATAGATGCCAGGAAAGCCATTCTTCTTATTTTCTGTTTGAAACCTTTACCTCTCACCTTTGTGCAATACCAATCAAGAAGAAGTCTCCAATCACAAGACCTCCAATTAAATTGCAACCAGCTTATAATAACATTCCACACTTCTCCAGTGAAGCTACAGTAAAAAAATAGATGATTGCGGCATTCTCTGCCTAAACAGAAACAACATTTGTTTTCAGTGATTAACCCTCTAGTCACCAGTCTATCTTGAGTGAGTAATCTGTTGTGGACAGTTAACCAACCAATGAAAGAATGTTTAGGATAGCACATATTCTCCCAAATAGTATTAAACCAAGATACTCTATGAATAGGAGAGGAGAGTGTATGATATAGAGCTGAAACCTGGATTTTTCCATTACTGGAACAATTCTGCAGGAGATGCAACAGGCCTTGTAACCCTCCACAGATTTGAAAAGCTTTGTTTCTTTGTTTCAACATTTGTTTCCAATTCCAAGAATCTCCTTTTCTTACAGATACATGCCAAACATCATTGCATTTCAGATACATTCCATGCACCCATTTGATCCATAGTGAGTCCTTGTTAATGTGAATGTGCCATAGGATTTTTAAGA
>BQKN01063087.1:0-16112 GCA_022839385.1 Asparagus kiusianus
GAGTTTGAAACGTGGGGAGGCAGTTACAGCAAAACTGCCAAGAATATTCGTTGGGCGCGACAGCTTTTTACTGTCTCGCTGGGCGCGACAGTAAATGTTCTGTCGCGCTGGGCGAGACAGCAAATGCTGTCTCGACCAGCGAGACAGTAAAACATTATCGTGCCGTACTGACTTGTTATCAAGTTGTGTTTTTGCAGTTACAGACCCCTGAGGCTATAAATACCCCCCTAGGGTCACTTCTGACGGGGATCGAGCATTTGTTAGAGCATTCCAGAGCAGAGAGAGCAGAGACTTCGGTTCCTGGAGTGATTCCTTGACATTCAGGCTTAGACTTGTTTTCAAGAAGAACGACTATCTTACATCGATAAGATATCGTTTTCAATTCTGACTTCGATAACGAAGGAAGAATCATACGCCCCCTTCTCACGATCTGAGATTCGGTGGTCCACGAACCAAAGCGTTCCCGACACAGGCAAAGTCCCACAAAAGCAATAGTCGATAAACAACTATTGTGTTATTTTCTTCAAGAGTTGTAATTTTCTTTTGTTGTGTAGAAAAGTCTTATAAAAAGACTGTTTTCTGTGAATTTATTGTAATCAAAAAGAGTATAATGAATTCGACAACAAGTTCAACTTTTGCTGAAAACAAACTGGCGACCACAGTGGGAGCCAGCGGCTTCGCTGCCGAAGCCGCCGTGTCGCAGCCGATAAAGATCATCGTCAGCGAGGAGATCGAATACGAATTCGATCAGGCGAAATTCGAGGAGTACTTATCATCCTCGTCTTCAAAATCTCCCTCCCCGCGCAAGTGCAGGAGGACTTCCTCTTCCAGGAACACTCTCAAGTCTGCAGTGACAATGAAAGCTGCAGATGAAGATTCTCACCCTATCGTTGCTAAGGAAATCGTCCGCAACACTTCTGCTCCAAGTGGCTCCACACCAATTACGGAGTCAATGAATTGCTCACCGGTGTTGACGAAGAGAGCTCGTCAGAGACAACGTCAGCGCCGTGCTCGACTATTGGCTAAGGCCATGCAACAAACCGACGGGGTCCATTACTATGCGGACCTAGAGTCGAGAAAACAGAAAATGACTCAGTTGCCTCAGCGGCAAAATAACCATATTTCTACAAAACTTACGATGGAGGAATGGACCCTCGTCAAAAAGGCCCGTTCAACCCTGAAGGAACGGATACAGAGGCGAAAAGAGAAGGCTATCCGCGCTCGTGCTCTCCGGCAACAAGCGCAAAGAACTAAAAAGGAGGTGGTGTCTGAAAAACCGCCAAAGAATCACAAAGTTTGGATACCGAAGGCGCCACAAGCATCTGTTCCGGGCCCATCTACCGCATCAACAGTAAAGCCCTGGGTTAGCCCAGATTTGTCCAAGTTCAAAGTCACCATGGCAGATCGCCTTGGTCCCTCGGTCGATCATCGAGGCAAAAAACCAGTTGAAGAAAGTCCAAGTCAAGCAAGCAAACCCTTGGTGGTTTCCTACACAGGGGGTCGTAAACACCCTCCTGTCAGAACTAATCCAGTCCAAAACGAAAGAGTACCAGTTCATTCTCGTCTAGGACCCGTGAAGACTCCACTCTCGCAAGGGGGTGTATTTAAAAACTTAACCTTGAATCGCTCAGAAACGACAAATAATCGTACTGTGCATGTTAACAAGGTTCCTAAACCAAAGATAGGTTGCTCAAATCACGGCAGTGATGAGCTGTACTATCGGAACAACAAATCAAAGAAAAGGAATGTCCGAGAAGACGAATCGCATTGCGCATGCGAGAGACTCATCAAGGCAGTGTTGACGGAATGCGGTTGCTCACAAACTCAAAAACGAGTTTCTGTATTCCAAAGACTTTCAAATGAAGCGTCAAAATCCAAAATAAGACGTTTCAACCAGAGAAAGCCTGCAAGGCGACAAGATGAATTCCCTGAGGTCACCATTAATATGACCGGCAGAGGAAAGCAACAGTTAGTCAACCCGGACCCTGATTTCTCTTCGGAAGGAAGAGTTGAGCGGGGTCTTTCTCAAAGAATGAAGCGGTTGCAACGAAGGGCCAACCGACGCCCGAATTACAAGAGAATGCATGAAGGTTTATCATCGGAAGACGAATTGTCAGACACTTGTTCTGCGGTCGCTTCAGACGATACCGCATCCAGTATGGGGCGAGCGAGAGAATCATTCGCCATCACACCAGACATGTTAGCTCAAATTCTGCAAGAAGCGTTGGCCAAACAACGCGAAGAGATCAGAGCTGAAATCAAAATGGAGATGGAGTTGACAATGCAGCAGGTACGAGATTTGCAGGTTCAACAAAGTCAACCAGAATCAAGCCAAAAGGCAGAATCCAGCAAACGCAATGCCAAACCTATACAAATAGCTGAGGGCGACGACAAAGAAGACGAGACTATCTTCGACGATCCTCCTCCTGATAAAGACAATTCTGGGAGCGGTCCGGTCAAGTCAACCACTCAAGCTCTCTTGAAGAAGAGTGAGGAAGAAGATAAGAAGATGCAGGACCTCGAGAGTAAAGTTAATGCTCTAATGACGGCCCAGGAAGTGAAGAAAACGGGTATTCCGTGCCCGTATCCAAGGGAGTGGGATCTAATTCCTTATCCCCCTAAATTTAATTTGATTAACTTTACTCCTTTTAATGGCAGTGGTTCACCAACTCAACACTTGATTTATTTCAAGTCGCATCTCGGCGCGATATCAGGGAATGAAGCCCTGATGGTACGGTCATTCGTAGGAACCCTACGCGGGCCCGCCTTCGATTGGTACCGACGCCTGAAACCCGGAAGCATCAATAGCTGGGGAGATATGGAAGAGCTGTTTCTTACCAACTTTTTCGACGACGACACAGAAGTCTCCATTGGTTCGTTGTTGGACGAGAAGCAGAAGAATGGAGAATCGGTTGACGTATTTGTCAAACGATTCCGGAACAAAGCGGTGAATTGCAGAGATCCACTCACCGAAGAATTCATCCTACAGACATGTCACAATAACTTGTCTTTGGATATACTGGAGATAATGGGGGTTGTACCCTCTAAGACCTGGAAGGAGTTGAAGGTCAGAGGTGAGCAAGCTGAACGGTTTCTCAAGAGGAGGAATTTGGAGAGAGGTCAGCCACCAAATAATAATCAAAATCAGAAACAGAACTTCAATCCTCGAGGCAGAGGAAGGGGGTCGGGACCCGCTGTCGATGCGCATCAAACGTCACAGCAGCCGCCACAACCGCAACAGTCTTCATTCCAGCTGGCACCAAATCAGAATCAGCAACCCCAGAAGCAGTTTAAGCCTTCTGAACCCAGGTTCCCGAAGGAATATTCTTTCAAAGATGATGAAGTTCCAGTTATCTTCAAGTACCTACTAGAGAATAACAAGATTAAGCTTCCACCGGTCACAAACCAAGAAGAAGCAACGAAGATTAATGACCCAAAATACTGTGCGTACCACAGAAGGGTCCACCATCCCACTAAGGCGTGTTATGTCTTGAAGGACAAAATACAAACCTTAATTGATGTTGGTATTGTGACACCGAAGCCAAAAGAGAAGAAGGTGGGTGCAAACGCGATCTCCATTAGCTTCGGGTCGGTTCCTTTGTCCTGGTTCCAAGCCGAACCAGTGCCAGAGGTAAAGATGCAAACTATCAATGATGATCCTCATGGACAGCGCCAAAAAGGGTTAGTATCACATACAGCCCCTAACGGCGAAATCCTTTGGGTTCATCCGGATTTGCTTGAAGACGAACAGTGGACGGCATCCACATCGAAGAAGAAATCGAAGGGCAAAGGAAAGGAGAAGTCCTGTTACGGAGCCTCGGCGATTCCTGAGAAGAACGATGAGGAGATAGCAGCTTTACCACTCTCGGATGAAGAGCAAGAGGTTTTCGCGACGAGGGGTGGAAATGAATACCATTACCAGTATCCTGAAGCTCCTAATCCTAATAGTAAAACTCTAGCAGAACTGGGGGTGGATACGACCCCACCCATAGCAACCGAGAGACCTCAGAGAGTTGTTAAGCAGAAAGAAAAGGAACCTCAACCCAAAGAAGTTCAAGTTCCGAAGCAGTCTCGTTTCAATAAACCAATTGGACGAGACAAACCGGAAAGTTCAAATGCTCCATACCGGTTCGACGTAATGACTCAGTTAGCCAATATCCCAGCAAGGATCACACTGTACGAGTTATTGTGCCTTTCGAAAGAAACCAGGATAGCATTGCAAGAAGCCTTGGCTGATTCTGAAGTATTCCTCACTCAGATCAAACCAACTCCTGAAGAGCCAGAGTCGGCAATGCAACATTGTAATCTGGCAGCCACCAAATTTCCTTGCATCGCTTTCATAAAAGAAGATATGCAAGTCCGGAATTCAAAGCATGATAGGCCGTTATATTTCACAGGATATATCGGTTCGAGCACGGTCAACCGGATTCAAGTCGATCCGGGTTCCGCTGTTAGCATCATGCCACTCCGATTGATGTACCACCTCGGAATTCCCGCCAGCAAGTTAGCCTCAACGGGAACTGTTATTTATGGATTCAATACTAGCGGATCAAGACCGTTAGAAAAAATCCGGGTGAAGTGTCAACTCGGAGATTTGAAGTCTGAAGTCACTTGCTATGTGATCGATGCAGAGACTTCCTATAACTTGCTGTTGGGTCGTCCATGGATCCACGGTAATCTTATAGTTCCCTCCACCCTCCATCAGTGTTTGAAATATGTCGACACTAATGAGGAAGTCAAGACGGTGGTCGCGGATAAGCAACCGTTCAAGGGGTTAGAAAATTATTTTACTGACTCCCTTCTATATGGTGCTGAGTCCGAAACTGAACCATCGGCCCATGGCACGGACAGCGGAGATGAAGCTGATACCGAAGCCGGGCTCGATTATAGTGAAGGTCTTGTATTAAATGACATTGAACCTCTTGTAATCGATCTGGACGGTGATGAATCGTCGGACGAAAGTTGTAACTGGCAACTTGCCGATGAAATAATAAAGAATGATTTAGAGTATTCGCCTTGTCTTAATGATGTAATGCAGGAATTGTATGATAATCCTAATCTACACATGCCAATTCGTTCGTCCTGCACGGCAACGAGATATCTGCAAAGTTCAGCCGGGACAACGGTGATTCTACCTGCAAAGACAGGGGGTGAGAAAGAAATAATCTTTGGGAAAGGGAATCCATCCCCAGCTACTAATCTTTTCTTGGGTAGTAGCTCAGATGAGGAAAAGCCAGGACAACATTTCTCTCGATATAGTTGGCAAGCTAATGATTACATGGAGAGGCAAGGTTATAACCTCTCGCTTGGCGAAGGTCTTCATTTTGGTCAAGGAGTTAGGGTGCCACCCCGTTCTACTTATGTACCAAAAGGAAAACCAGATAATCATTATAGTCATAATAGAGGTCTAGGTTATGCTTCGTCATCTGAGGATGAAGATTGCCAACAGATCATCAGCCAGTTGATAAATGGAAGCGGGCATTCATCCGATACTTCTATGTGGGACTCTGACACGAGTATCGGAGAGAGATTCAAAGCCTTAATGTCAAATATGGCGACAGTTGATCCTTCCACGACTGAAGGAGACGACCAGTTGCCTATTTGGGAAGACCCATGGATGCATTACATGAATATCCAATATGGCGACCGATTTGAACAAAGAGAACCTCCTACTGAGGATAAAGTGGTCCAAATTAATATGGGTGACGAAACTAATCTGAAACCTATATTTATCAGTGGTGACCTTCCACCAGATGAGAAAGAAGAGTTAATCGCCCTCATTAGAGAGTATATCGATGTTTTTGCTTGGAATTACGAAGATATGCCGGGACTCGATCCGAACATAGCAATGCACACCCTCAATATAAAACCGGATGTCAAACCTGTCAAGCAACAACAAAGACGGTTTCGTCCACAAATTATGGAGGCGATAGAAGCTGAAGTCAAGAAGTTGATCGACTCAGGTTTTATCAGAGAAGAACAACATCCTGAATGGCTAGCTAACATTGTTCCAGTTCTTAAAAAGACCGGAAAGATCAGAATCTGTATTGATTTCAGAGATCTGAATGCCGCCTGTCCTAAAGATGACTTCCCACTACCAATTACGGACGTCATTATCGACAATACTTGCGGATTCGAGAGAATGTCATTTATGGATGGTTTCTCAGGATATAATCAAATCAAGATGCACCCAGACGATGAAAAACATACAGTATTCAGAACACCCATGGGGATCTTTTGCTATACGGTTATGCCTTTTGGTTTAAAAAATGCTGGCGCCACGTACCAACGAGCCATGACGCAAATTTTTCAAGAACATCTGCGGAAAACCGTTGAATGCTATATTGATGATTTGGTCGTTAAGAGTCGTGATAAAAAAGACCACATTAATGATCTGAAGACGATGTTTGATCTGATGAGAACTCATCAGCTAAAGATGAATCCGACTAAATCCTTCCTAGGAATGTCGAGCGGTAAATTTCTCGGATTCGTCGTCACCACAAAAGGTATTCATATTGATCCTGACAAAGTGAAGGCGATAAATGAGCTGCAACCCCCGAGAAATCTTAAAGAACTCAGAGGATTGCAGGGTCGATTGGCATATATCCGTCGGTTTATATCAAATCTGTCCGGAAAATGTCAACCATTCTCTAAACTTGCAAAGAAAGGCGTGTCATTCATTTGGGATGAAGCGTGTCAAAAGGCGTTCGAGGATATTAAAGCATATCTAGCGAATCCGCCTGTTCTCGTTGCACCGAAATCGGGCAGACCGTTTCTGATTTATGTCAAAGCGACGAGCCATTCGTTAAGTGCATTACTTGCACAAGACGACGATAACGGTCACGAGCAAGCAGTATATTACTTGAGTCGTACATTGGTAGGAGCTGAATCTCGCTACCCAATGATTGAGAAGGAATGCCTTGCATTGGTATTTGCCGTCCAGAAAATGCGACACTATTTAGTGGGGCAGACGATTTATGTCATCTCCAACATAAATCCTGTCCGCGTATTCATGACCCAGCCGGCTTCTATGAATTGGCGTTTAGCCAGATGGGCTCTACTTTTATCGCAATATGACTTGTACTTTAAGCAACAAAAATCGGTTAAAGGACGAGCTATTTGCGATCTTCTGGCGGAAAATCCTACAAAAGATATAGTCGAATTGTATGACGATCTGCCAGATGAAACTCACGAAGTTAATACCACCTCACATCAACAAGTGTGGCAGTTATACTTCGATGGGGCTTCTCGCGCAACCAATGTGGCAAGCGCACCCGGATGTTCTAAAATCTCCTCAGGAGTGGGGGTCGTTTTAGTGTCCCCGGAAAAGCATGTCTTGCCTAGAGCATACTCGTTGATCGGACCATGTTCTAATAATGTGGCCGAGTACAACGCGTTAATAATTGGACTCAATTTTGCCAAAGAGCTGGGGGTCGAATACCTTGAAGCTTTTGGGGATTCTCAACTGGTAGTGAATCAAATACGAGGAGAGTATGAAGTCAGAAGTCCAGACCTGATTCCATACCATCAGGTGGCTATTGAGATGGCAAACTCATTTGAAGGATTTTTCATTGAGTACGTTCCACGTCTCCAAAACGCGTATGCAGACGCATTGGCGGCATTGTCGGTATCATTGGCTCAACCTCCCGAAACAGAACAATTGATTACAGTGAAGACTCACCAGCTTATCGTTCCAATCTACGACTCGGATGTTAAAGAAGTATACTCAACAGCAGTTGAACCCGAAATTCGAGATTGGCGCTTTCCCATTATCGACTACGTCCTACATGGTATATTGCCTGAAAATGTAAAAGAAAGGGAATCGATTCGGCGAAGAGCACCGAGATTTTATTACAACGCCACAGCACAAATGTTGTATCGACGATCGTACGACGGTCTTCTACTCCGTTGCTTATCCGGAAAAGAAGCAGAACAAGCACTCAAAGAGGCGCATAACGGAATATGCGGTGCGCATCAGCCCGGTCCTAAACTTTGTGACCGACTTAGAAGAATTGGGTATTATTGGCCAACTATGGTAAAGGATGCAGTTGACTACGCACGACGATGTGAAGTATGTCAGTTACATGCAAATTATATGCATCAACCTCCCGAGTATTTACACCCATCGGCGACGTCGTGGCCATTTGAAACTTGGGGCATGGATATCGTAGGTCCTATTTTCCCACCATCGGTTAAAGGGGACCGCTTCATTTTGGCAATCACCGACTATTTCTCAAAATGGGCAGAAGCAGTTCCACTTAGAGAAGTGAAGACGAGTGAGGTCATTAAGTTTATTAAACACCATGTCATATATCGGTACGGTGTTCCAAGACGAATAGTACATGATAATGGTCCTCAATTCATCAGTAACGCATTCATCAAGTTTTGCGGCAAATTCGGGATTAAGGATGTTTCATCAACCGCTTATAATCCCACAGCTAACGGATTGGCCGAAGCTTTTAACAAGACCATCATCAAAATCTTGGCAAAGTTGGTGAAAACCAATAAACGAGATTGGGACGACAAACTTGGCGAAGCTTTATGGGCTTATCGCACAACTGTCCGTACACCTACCGGAGCAACTCCATATGCCTTAACATATGGATGTGAAGCTGTTCTCCCATTGGAAATACAGATTCCTTCTCTCCGTATCGCCCTTGCAACGGGAATGACGACGGAAGAACATCATCAGAAACGTCTCGAGGAATTAGAGATGTTAGATGAGAAGCGCTTGGAAGCTCAACAACAGATCGAGTTTTATCAGGCCAGAATTTCTCGGACTTTTGATAAAAGGGTCCGACGACGAAGTTTTAAAGAAGGAGATCTAGTTCTTGCCGTCAGAAGACCTATGATCCTCAACTCTAAGAAGAAAGGAAAATTTGAACCCAAATGGGAAGGACCGTTTGTAATAGAAACAGTCTATTCAAATGGTGCATACCGTCTGGTTACTCAAGACGGTAATAAATTGATGATGCCAATAAATGGGAAGTTCCTGAAAAAGTATTACCCATAATACGTTCAGGATAACCTATGTAATACGGAAAGTTCCTAGAGAGTCCTATGCAGGATATTTCGGGATAATCCGTTATCAGTTGATTATCATAAAAAAAAATGATGATCATATGAATAAGATGTTTTTACTAATATCGTTGAGATGAGATTTAATGACAGTTAATCTTTCCTCACGAAACCTTGTAACACAATTATGAAATGGGAGTCTCGATGACTTGTAATCCCACGCCATGAAACCCCCACCGTCCAGATCAACCAAAGGTCATCGGTCGGTTGAATTCTTATGCTTAAAATCAAAATTGTTCACTGAGTATTTCGTACAAATCAACAAATGCATTGTTATTTGTACCATACTCTTATTCCTCTTTTGGTCAAACCTTTCTACAGTTAGGACCAAAGCCAAAATCCCCTCTCGATTCATTCCATGAACGAGAGGTCCACAAATCGAGTGATTAAACCTTTAAATAGTTAGGATCATCTCAAAACCCCTACTTGGTCAAACCTTACTACAGTTAGGACCAAAGCCAAAATCCCCTCTCGATTCATTCCATGAACGAGAGGTCCACAAACTGAATAATCAAACCTTATGACAGTTAGGGTTATTCAAACCAATTCGGATTCTTTAAGTGGAAATCCCACTTTGAGTTTCCTTTGCATCAAGAGATAGAATATAAAATTTTTCCTTTCCGATTTTGGGTTTATCTCTACCAACAAACAAGAGACCAGGAGATAGAATATAAAATTCTTTCTCTCCGATTTTGGGTTTATCTCTACCAACAAATAAGAGACCAGGAGTTGGGATATGAAATTATCCCCCTCCATTTCTGGGTTTATCTCTACCAACAAACAAGAGACAGGGAAATGGAATACGAAATTATTCCTTTCCAATTTTGGGTTTATTTCTACCAACAAACAAGAGACCAGGAGTTGGGATATGAAATTATCCCCCTCCATTTCTGGGTTTATCTCTACCAACAAACAAGAGACAGGGAAATGGAATACGAAATTATTCCTTTCCAATTCTGGGTTTTTCTCTACCAACAAACAAGAGACTCTGAACTAGAATATCCAAGTTCTTTCTTCACAAGCTTAGATTCGTTTTCATGCAAAGAAAACGTAATCCATCCACATTTTAAAATCCGTGTCACATTCACGCATGGGGGATGTTATCTCTATCCCTTATTAGAGATAAGTCTACATCTAACACATGTAGCCTACATATTCAATATTGTAGTTTAAAGTCTAAAAGAGTTTAAGTCTTTTAGCCCAACGTTATATGTGAAACGGACTTAGATAATTCACATACTAGCCCGATTCAAACGGTGTCGGTAAAGGCATATCAAATCCGTTGAGGGCTGAGGATTTGCCAAAAATCCTATAAGTATTGTGGTTATTTATTCTAAACAAGAATGAGTAATCATAATGAAATCTTAATAAGCAAAAAGATTCAATATAATGACCAAGAGTGTTCAGATGAAACTACAAAAATATACGTTCTCCAATTATAAAAGCTTATATTGACTAATCTGATTTTCAAGTTTTGACAGCTCTAATGCATAAGCCTGTTCAAGCTCAGCCGTCAATCTAATCTTGAAAGCTTCTTCATCAACACTTTGAAGCGTGGCGACCTCTTGTTCCTTATCAGTAATTATTTTATCTTGAAGGTTTAGTTGCTGTAACAGGTCTTCCCCAATATGAACTTCTCGCGCCAACTCGGACTCTAAGACATCATAAGCATCCCTGGCCATTGCAAGTTCCTCCTCTAGGCGAGCTATTTCCGCTCGGCTCGATTCTAAATCCCGGTGTAGATTGGCCTTAGCCTGCGTTCTTTTGTCAATGTTCACTCTAAGCTGGTGACTATGGGCTCTTAACTTTTGGAGTTCAGAGTTGGCAATTTTCTGGGAATCACGCCACGATTGCAGCCTGGATTCCATATGGGAAGCGATATAGGATGGTACGCCTTTGGTGCGAAGAGTTTGCAGAAGTTCAATATGTTGCTTCAAATCAACCAAATAAGCAGTGACTGAGTCGGCCAAATTGTTATACCCTTCATCTCTGAACCCTGATATAAAACGCTCAAAAGATTTTTTATAACTCTCAAAACATGATCTTTTGGAGAGAATACGATCGACCATGGAATTCAGAAAAGAGATGAAGCCTTGGAGATTGGAGCAGATAACAGATTTATCAGGATCGTCATCAACTAATAACGCTTGGATTTGATCTGATAATGATGAAGGAACTGCGATGAAGACAAATAAGTCAGTACAGAACATATGTATCCATACAAGACAACAGGATGAAACATACCAAGTTCGAGAGAAGAGCCTTCAATACGACTTGGTTCACCCAAGGATGGTAGTCCGGATTCCTGAACAACCAAGATTGATTCAAGAACGGTAGCTGTTGATGCACCCGCTATATCAGATGGTTTTTCAACTAAAGCCTCAGAAAACGGCGGGTCCAAGCTAAGAGGTTCCTTAGGAGGGGATTCTACAAATAAAAGGATTATGATGATTATAATGGAAAGATAATCCGAAATTTGAAACTAGTTATGGAAAAAACTTACCAGCTCTAGGTACAACATCAGCCGACGTACCAACTTCTTCAGTTGGTCTTGCTTTTGTTGCGACTGGACTAATCTGGGGAGTGACGGTGACCTCTATCATCATAGGGTCCATAGGAGTACGAGGTTGAGATTCAAGAACTGATGATTGCAAATCAACCTCAGTTCCTGCCCATGGCACGAGCTCACGATCCCCTGGCTGATCAGTCGCTCCAGTGACTGTAGTTGTATCAGTTTCGACGGCTGGTCCTATAATTCAAACATTTATGCGATTAATCAAGTCAGAAAATGTAAGATAAGGAGCTTACAGAACAGAAATCTTACTCTCAGAAGGACCTGCTTCTGTTAAACTAGCGCCAACCGTTGATTCTGTAGCCGCACCAGTGTCTTTCCCGAACAACAAATCGGAAATTTCTTGATGATCGTCCTCTGAAATATCGATATGATAATCGAAATCAGTGAAGTCGTCAATTTTAGGAGTATGGGCGATTCCCCCTTCTGTTGGTTCGCTCGTTACGACATCTACGGGATACATTGAGTTGTGAATAACATATGAATACAGATGAACTTGCTCAAGATGCAGATTAATTTTACCTTTGTTCGTTGGGATAAGTTCAGGAGCCTCGCTACTTGCGCCAACTTCTTTTAGTTTAGCTAAAAGAATAGAAAGCGCACGAGTCATTAAAGGAGGCACACGGCACGACTCATTCATTTCTCGGATTTCTCTTCCGAGAGGAGAAAGATCAGTACCTGTGTCCGTAGCTGATGGATCCATGTCAGGAGGTGGTGGAATACCAGCTGGCCCTTCTCTCAGAGCATCCTCCATTTGCTGGACAAAACTGGTCTCCTCGGTCTCCATACCTCCGGGAGAAGCAGCATCAACTCGCAGTTCTCCTTCCTCTCGACTCCCTACAGAAATTGAACATGAAATAAGCTTGAACATAAAAATTGTAGGAACGATAAAAAACAAATAGTTACCTTGCTCATCTGAAGAAGCACTGTGAGCAGACGTCTCCTCTACAGCCGGAAGACGAATACGGGGTTTGGAGGCGGATTTCTTCTGCCTTTTCGATGGACGCCCTTTATCCCTAACTCCAGACCCTTCATGACGATGTTTAGTGCGTAATTCAGCTTTGGGAGAGGCTTGAGTTTGAGTTTGAGCAGAAGGTCGGGATCTTGGCCGAAGAGCAATAGGCACTATATCTTCCTTATCCTCTTCATCACAACTAAGAACCTCTACTGTCATTCGGTTCGGATGTTCCATAACAACTCTCTCTCTCTTCCTTTTTGGAACATCTGATGGTCGAGTAGACGCAGCAGACGGGCGCACAAGTCCACTTTCAAAGAAAGAATCAGGAAGACCTGGTCTCTCCTCGGAACTTGAGCTTTTGCCCTCCTCCTCGGAAGTCTCCGTCTCCTCAGAATCAAATTCTTCTTCACTACCAGCTGAACGAGCCGGTTCTTTTCCCTTCCTCGAGGATTCGGCAGCTTCTTTCTTTTTAGGCGAGGTCACAACATCACGTGTCGCTCTGCTTGAACGGCGCGGGGCTGCCTCCTCTACTGGTTCCTGCACTCTCTGGTGTCGGGTGGTGGTGTTAGCAGCAAGCAACCATTTACAAAATAAAAATGTCATCCGTAGAGGTGGTATTTCCAAGGGGAGATCGAACTCGGCGTTTGTACAACCGGCGATACTCCAGAACCAAGCTCTCGCTCCGTCGATAAGTCCTCCACGGAAGCTTAAGTGACGATTCGGGTTGCCGACATATATTTGGTCATAGCCGAATTGACGAGCAAATCGGCATGGAAGATAGGGTTCAATTAGACAAGTATCTCTCACCCGGAACAATAGGTAACCGGGTCGAATATTCATCAACCATCTGAAGCACCCAATATCCAAGACGGTGCGATTCTGCCTTGGATCCTCAGCATCCAATAAAGTGGCGTTGTAGGTACCAGAGAACTGAGGGAAACAAGGATAGAATTCCCAACACTTGTGAATTCTGAACTGAATCGTTATATCCGGCTCTCTATGTTTAATCCATCTGCAAGCTTCAAGGTTCTGCAACGGAGGAATGTTGGGATTTACTTCCGCCGGAGCTTCCATTAAGTCTGGTCGGTGAAGCACTAACCAAGCCATTAAATATGTATATGGCAATTCCAGCTTCGGAACTGATAAATTGGCGGAGGGTTTCTTCTTCTCCTGAGTAAACGCAATGATTAACTGTCGCAATCCACTGTGAATGGCAGCCATCATAGCAGGAAGCAAGGATAATTTGCGACCTGTAGCTAACTGGACGGCTGGATACAGTACTTCCATTGGCATTATATCAGAGGATTGGTGGGGAACCACGCACCTCTTTAGCCACAAAGCTAAGAAACCAGCCAACAGAGCGGTAGAGCTAATCGGAACGCCAGCTTGCCACAAATAAGAACGAAATTTTGTCCCATATGGAAACCCATCTTCTGAATGAGAGGTATAAGTTTGGGCCTTTGTTTTCTCCAACAGCCTATTGATTTCATCTTGACTCATTGGAGACAATCCGCATACATCTTTTGAACGGTCTTCTAGATTCTTGAATAGATAATCAGCGAACTGTTTTAAGCTGACTTGAGGAGACTTCCTCCTTGCTTTGGTGTCCATCTCAGCCGTAGCTATGTGGTAGTGGCAAGTCAACTCCCATAAAACGTCATGAGTCACAGCTGACCGATCCTTTATTTTATTCAGTTGATCGGTAGTTGGGAAGAACTCTTGATATGGAACATCACCCAACGGCAAGCCAGAAACCTGCATCATCTCATGCAGTGGTAGTCCGAGTTCCCCATTCTTGGTAAAGAAGGTGTTAGTATCCGGGTTGTAGATCTCGAACAGACAGAGGAAATGACCTACACTAATTTGCAGACCACTCATGGTAGCACGGATCGGAACCGCCAACCCCAATTCTGCTAATTCTCGCTCCCAACGTTTCAAAACGTAGCGAGTCATTCTAGTCCACCACCATTTGTCTCCAAAATAATGGACCCACCCATAACATCTGAAGCTGTCTTTGGGTAACACCTTTCCCGCTGCCGCTAACCGGTTCTTCACTATGTTGGCTCGCGATGTTGTTTCATTGTGGGGTATATTATCTAGTCCTAAAACACCTGGATGAAGCCCTCGTACGGAAGCTCTCTCACTTGAACCTGGGGTGGCTTCCTTCCCAACAAAACCACAATGAATGTGTTCGTGGTTTTCAGTTAACCTCCAGAACATTTCGCGGTTAACAAATAAATTCCTGAACTTTAACAGCGAGTGGTCCCGAGGAATCAGCGGCAAATATAAGAAGGATGATCCACTTTGATGTAACCATTGTGCGGGCTTGCAGAACGCGACTCCCGGATCCTTTATGGCGTCACCAAACAAGAAATCCGGCTTTCTTATGCATTGGTTTTCATCTCGTTCTGAAATCAGAGGGGTATCTGTGATTATCCGTCGCAGAATACGGCAACTACCTCGCTGAATTAGTTCTCTAGCTCCTTCACTATAATCCGGTTTAAATTGAGGAGCAGATTCTATTAAGGGTAATCCCTCATAAAAAGAATGATTAATACCACTCCGACCCGTAACCGCATCAGCAGGAATGGCAGTGGAAGGAAATTGGACTGATAAAGAAAATATACACATAAATGGTGTAAGAATACTCCTAAAATTATGAAAAAAAGCGGTATATCTTACTCTATAAGATATAATCGCTATTTCATAACAGGCGTGACGATTTGTCATCTCCCACATGTATAAAGGAGATATGCGTCGCTATACACGGACATTATAACGGCATATCAAAGCCTTTCAATACATGTAGGATGATATGAAATCGCCCCTGTATGTTCTGAAGTGTGTTTTGTCTAAGCAAAACGAGCACTTTTAAGCGTCGATCCCCTCAAAGGAGGATGCCGGCTCTTCTCGAATGTATCTCAAAGGATACAAACGAGGATCTGCATACAAACACAGGCATATATATATGAAATTGATGAAATGCAGTATTTAAAATGGTGAAAAGATGAAAAAGATATACCCCCATGCGAGGCGGCAACAGGGACAGCCTCCTCAGGAGACTGAGCAGTCGAACGGCTTCGGGAACCTCGGGATTTACGTGGCAACATAGTGATTATGTGATCTACAATGAAATACGAGAGGAAAATTAGGGTTTTGAGTATGCAATCAACAAAAAAATAGAGCCAGTAAAACCGAGACAGTGCATGCATGTTCACGGTTCAATAGAATCAAAGTTTGAAAGAAGAGGAGACGAACAGACCTTTGAAATCCGAAGCAAATCTCCCCAAATCGAAGCCCCACACAAATCAGAAACGAATAGAAGAAGAAGAGGTGAAGAACTGGTCGAAAATCGCTGGAAAAACACCCAAGAAATCGCCGAAAATCGTCCAGAAAATCGCCCAGAAACCCTAAAAAAAAATCCTAAGGCCCGATTTTATACCCCCTGTCTCGCTCAGCGCGACAGCAAATGCTGTCTCGCCGTGCGCGACAGCAAATGCTGTC
>BQKN01063088.1:0-28277 GCA_022839385.1 Asparagus kiusianus
CAGGATAGGCTTTTAAATAGGGAAGAGACGGCATGGTCACTCTCTTGAATCATGGGATGCGACCATGTACTGTTGAGAGATGCCATGCCTCACACTTGTACTGTGAGCAGCTGCTTGATGGGCTCGGAGCAATGTACTCCTCCCCTTCATGTCGCGGGAAATGGGAAGGCCCATCCTTGTACGTGACAGCGCAGCCGCCTAGTACTCTGGCGCGTTTGGTGAATTTGTTGATCGCATGACTGATTGCTTGGACGTGCAGGCGAGCTCAGCGCTTGAATGAACTTGACTCGTGCAGGCGAGTCGGGTATGCAGGCGAGTTTGGATTTGGCTCGTGCTGACGGGTCAAGCACGAGGGCGAGTTTCGTTCGTGCTGGCAAACTCAACTCTTGAGTGGGCTTGACTCGTGTTGACAAGAGTCAAGCATGTAGGCAGAATCGAGCTCTTGATGGCGGGCTCGGCGATTAAAGCGAGCTTGTCCGGCTCCTCCGGGTGCGGGCGTACTCATACAGGTAGATTTTTCTATCTTCCTGTTGTCAAGGTAATTTTTATAGCCTACAAGCCTGGATACTCAGCCCGACCGTTTTTATGGCCGGGCTGAGGCTGAGCGCATACGAGGCGGCCTGTACCCGGGCCCGGAACCTGATCTGGCCCGAGTTTCCGGGCCCGGGCTGACGGGCCAAATGGACAGCCCTATCTCTCCATCTCTTAATTATCTATCCAAACACCATTAATTCTATCCCACTCTCTTCCTCTCCTATCATTTTCTCTATTCAAATCGCCCAATGTGTCTTGACATTCTGACTCATAAATTATTATTAACATCTAGTAGAACTGTTCTTCGATTCCATAAATACTCTACAACCACATGTATTTAAAAATTGCTTTCAAATATTATTACAACAATATATTATCATCAAATATCAAAATAAACATTTATGGAGATTCTGTTGTGCATGGAATCATAATAAAGGCCCGAACACAACCAACCAATATTACTTCATTGAGACGTGCATTGCTCATCATGCACATATGCAATACTCTATACACGCCCTCAATTTTTATTGTACTTAATGTCTTATAATTTTCTCTATTTTGCACTTATATATCCTCACTTGTTTTTCGGTAGATATACATCCTACAATTTTTAAAACTTATACTTATATATTCTTATTTATTTTTGGGAGCACTCATATTTCCTAAAGTTTTTAAAACATGTGCATAAATATCCTAAAATTTTAAAAACACGCACTTAAATATCCAAAAGTTTTTAAGCTTGTAATTAAATGCCCATAATTTTGCAGAACTGAGAATGTTTAAGTGTAAGTTTTAAAAATTTTAAAATATTTAAGTGTTCGCTTTAAAAATTTAGGGTATATGAATGATGACAAAACAAGCTGAGGGTATCTAAGTCCATATTTTAAAAACTTCAGGATAAGTAAATGCCACTAAAAGCAAGTGCGGGCACGTAAATGCGTAGCAATGGAAACTATAGGGTAGTTAAGTACAATTAAGCCATTCCTTTAAGAATCACACTATGGCATGGCAATACCAACCAAAACTAATAAATTCGTCCGATATCAATCAGATGCTCAACAGCCCACGATGTCTCACGCTCTCTTCTTATACGAACCCACGAGATTCCGTCGGACATCGACGGCAGCTCTAATGCCACGTTTCACAAATCTGACCGTTAATCTCCGAGAACACGAACTATAAAGCTTCTGGTCTCTTTTATTTCCTCCCGTCGTCTCCCGCTTTCTTCTCTTACTTTGAGAGTCGTGAGAGAGAATAAAGAAAGAAAGAAAAATAGTAATGGCGAATTCGAAGCTTCTCCTGGCTTCGATTGCCATTGCTCTTTTGATCTTTAGAGCTAGATCGGAGTCTTCGATCTCAGGAGAGATCGAGGAACCTGAGGCGGCGCGATCTGGGCTGAGATCGCAGTTAGATGGGCTGCGATCCGAGATCTCGACTCTTGGTTAGTACTGTAATTGGTGTGTTTTATGACCGTATTTCTGTATTAGGGTTTTGATTCGAGTCGATCTCAAGTTTCTAGGGTTTTAAGGGTATTTGGAAAGCTTTCTTTTTTTTTTGGCTAAACTGCCATTTTGGTCTCATTACCAGGGCTTCATAATAATCAAATTGGTATTTATGCTTTATTTTCTCAACTTAGTCATTGTACCTCTTGTTATATATAAGCTTAGTCCCTATTTTGTGTTGTATATAATTTGAAAGGATTATACTATCTTAAGGAATATAAATAACCCATATTGACTAAACTAATAGATCCATCCAAATTTTTAGACATATGAGTCCTTTGAGAAAAGTACTAACCAAATCTTCAGACATACGAGTCCTTTTAGAAAAATACTAAGCGTGTACGAGAAACAACGCAAGGACTAACGAACCCTAAACTGAGATAAAAAAAAACCTAATCTGAGATTTTTTTTTTGCCCCCTTGTAAAAGCTTAGATTTTTCTAAAAAAGGAATGAATGACTCTGATGCCTAAGGGAATTCTATGGACATCAGCTGTTATACCCTTGTCTTTTATATATTGAGCTATGGTAATGGGAAATAGATCAAAGTTCTAATATATTGAGTTATAATCAAGAATGAACTTTCACAGCGTGTATAACGTTGTCATCAGGTAGGTACTTAACAAGATCAGTGCAGGACATGGATAAAAGTTAGTTAGGGAATAAGAAGGATGGAGCTGACACACAATGCATTGGAAAGAATCATATCGCCAATTGAGAAAGGAGTTCCCTTGAGTTTGAACAACAAATAAAATTTTAACTTAAATAAAAAGATTTTTGACATTGAGGGTAATTTGGTCATAAACAAGAATTTAACACCCAATTGTTAACAGATGTCAAAAAAGGACTTAGTTTGTAACCGAGTTAAGGTACGGGGATCAAATGTTAGGGAAAAAAATACGATGACCAATCTGAGTAATGGAGCCCTAGTACAAAAACCAAAATGATCTTTTGGCCTTTTTTGGGTTCTATTTAGATGCGGTTCTGACACGTGCAATGCGTGTGTAAATGTTAATTTCGAATCGAGTATCAATCTCTATAGAAGCAATGTTTGAAAAAGTTGTTGTTTTCTGTATTTCCTATTGAAGGTCGATTCCATTCTTATGATTCCCAGATCATCTACTGTTTAATTCTTTTTGGCATATGATAGATAATAATGCTTTCATTCTCAGTTTTAGTAGTTTACTAATGCTGTATTTTTTCACTGAAGAATCTAAAATTGAGGAGAGTTTCCGCAAACTAAAAACCAAAGAAGACAGCATTGCACAACTGCATGCTATTATTGAAGAGAAATCGTTAAGCATTGAATTCCTTAAGAGTGAGGTCGAATCACTTCAGGTGGGACTCACAAATTTCTGAATACTAGTTTATATAAACTGTAGGGGGTGTATTAACTTTCGTATTTGTTTTATGTTATTTAAAGGGTGCTCTTGATGCTAAGAAACTGGCCGGGAAGGCTGACGGCTGGGTTGGGGAACTCGAGAAGCAGGTACAGAACGGTAATGATAGAGATTTTAATATGGTGGCATTATTAATTATTATCGTTATTATTGTTATCTTTTGGTTGGTGCAGATCCAGCAACTTAAGAATGAGATTGAATCCCAAGCCAAGAAGAAAAAGGATTTGGAATCTCGGTTTAGCAAAGCAGAAAAGAGATTCCAGGATCTTAATCTGAGACTGGAAAGTGTAAGTGTATGGTGATTGCTATTGTACTGATAGGTGTCTGATGTTTCTGCTGTTTTAACTATTCCTTATTTGGGTCTGTCATTTTCCCTTTCATAGTTTGTGGATATTTAAGCAAAAAGATGTCTTTTTTCCTTTTGGGTTGCCCTTTCTTGGTGTCCATCACATCGACTATATTTTTCCTTCAGTTGGAATTTTCTTATGGCATGTTATATTTTGTTTTCCTCCAGGACAGTTTCTATAATATCCTTGGCTTTTTTACATGCCTCAGAAAAGTCCTTTGGTCGTGTCAATTATTGTGATCTTTGCGATTAAGCAATATTTCTTCCCCTTGTACTCATTTGTTATATAGCTTTTCCCGCCACTTCATTAATAACATAATCAGGTCTGTCCCAGGACCCACGAGCAGTTCCGGATAAAAAAAAAGTTGTCCTTTTGTTTGGTGGTTGCAAAAGAGATAAGATATTACCACCCTTGATTTTCTTTTTTCCTGTTATCACCTTAAAGGAGTGTAAGGATAAAAACAAAAGTTACATTGAAGCTATAAAGAATGACCTCATAGCATGTCATATGATAACTGCATTTCTGAACTTTGTGAGCAATTTTTCTTAAACCTTTTCCTGTTGGGGTTTTTTTCACGATAATAATACATGAATTTTGAAACTCAGCTTTATGGTTGGCTTGGGTATTGTTTCTGAACTGCTAGTTCTATTGCATTCCTGCCCGCACCAAACAAATGTCATTACCTTCTTTTAGGAGACAAAACTTGAGAACCATTAAATGCATAGCAACTGTTCATGTCTTCATTGTAATAAGTAATTCAGTTAGGGTTTTGCTTTGCAATATTGGATAAACAGGAGAGGATCTAAAAAAGATTAATTTCTACCTTGCTGACGCTGTATATTGCCTTCTTGTCTCATGTAGCTCCAAAACACAAATGAGGAACAGAAGCTACGGATTAAAAAAACACAGCACGCACTTGAACTGGCAGAGGTTTGTGTTATATTCCGAAACAATTCAATAATTTTGTTCTCAAGTGGCATTCACAATTTCACATTCCTTATTTGTTTACAGGAGGAGCTGATGAGGGCACAGTTAGAAGCTTCATCAAAGTTCAAAGAGTTGGCTGAGGTGAGAGCAAAATCAGTTTCAGGATTTTTGCTTTTGCTTAATAATTATTAGGCTTTCAGCATAAAAGCTTAATCTAAACATCCATTTTAAATGCTCGCCTGGACTGTCTTATTAAGCTTCTCTTCCCCTTATGATCATTGATAGAGTCACATTCAACGGAGCAGTGAATTTTTTTTATTTAACTAAGCTCCTAGAATAGTCCTAAATCCTACTTAAGGTCACTGCTTCCTCTTGGCAATAATAAGGTTTTTTTTCCTTTCAATTTCACATTCCTTGTTTGTTATAATTCAGGATAAAACGATGCAATCCTATGATCCAGAATTAGGAATGGGAATCAGGTTCAGATGATCATGTATATTTTGGCGGAATTTTGTGTGATTACATTATTAGTTTGCTGCGTATACATCATTTAGGGAGAATACAAAGTGTAGCAAGTACCCCGAGTAACTAACAAAATAATATAATTATCACTTAAATGATATCAGTAACAAGAAATTTAAAAAGCTGAAAATAATATGTAGTAAAAAACTAAACTTCCCTGCAAGGAGTATATCTTGAAACAAGTCAATAACTTGGGTAGCATAATAAGAATATAAACAAAAGGCAGAACGTCAGTATCCTCAAAATTTATATGAAACATGTTTTCAATATTCGAATTTTTAAATATTATCAAATAATTCAAAGCTTTCCATATTGACAGATACCTACAGTTAACAATGCATCATGATACTCGTCTATCGCCCAGGTTTTAAGCCTTGACGGATTCCAACAGGAAAAAAGTTATAAATCACCTGTACTTGGAAAGAAAGATATAGCCTTCTAAAGATGTGAATCTTATGTTTGGTGTGATTTTTATTTATCTTTTTAATTTAGTGGATATATTGTTGATGAAAATAGTACCATTTCTCACTGTATTAATTTAACTATCTTTGCCCACAATAGCAAAACCATCTTAGGCCCTAAATTTCACAAATTTACTCCACATAAATGTTATACCAGAGGTCCAGAGTTAATTAAATTTCAACTCATTAACTAAGAGAAATAGCATGTTCCTTGTTTCTCTCATATCTATTAGATTGAACAGATCTAAAGGAGTACATGACACTAGAGAAATAAGCATGCAACATGATGACAAGTGGAACCATTCTTGCAGGGTCTTGTAGTATGAAGGAATAAATATTCATTCTCTAACATAGTCACTAGCTTAGCCCCACTTATATGCTTTATGCCTACATACAGCATGGTTCAGTCTAGAAAATGAGGAAAAAGTAAAAACTTCACCGGGTCATAATTGTGTCTTATTTTCTTTTTGGCTTGTAATATAATGGTACAGTTCTAGTGAGAATATTTTCATTTAAAGTGTATATCATCTGTTTTCTGCTGGATGCATATTTCTTTCTTATACTTCTGATAAGTCACATCCTCTCTTTGAAATTTTGTCGTACTTTAAATGATTTATCTAAAACATCGTGAAGTGAAGACTTAAAAATTAACCAATAGGGATACTGTTCAGGTTCATGGAGCATGGCTTCCACCTTGGCTTGCAACATATATAAGTTATATTCAGGTAGCCAGCGTCACGCTTTATGCGTGTTAATGCATTTCGGTGCTTGTGATGATTCTCTTATGGAATGTTTAACTTCTCAACAGGACCTTGCAGTAACTCACTGGAATGAGCATGTGAAACCTGTATCAGTTCTTATCCTGAATAAGGTGCTGTCTTTAGTCGAATTTAATTCAAAGTTAGAAAAATTCCACCTTATTACTTGTGCTTGATACTTGGAAAGATTATTGTATTATTCCTTTTTTCATGTTGTATTCACCGACATTTTTGGATCTGAATATTCTTCTAGGCCTCACAGAAGTTGGAAGAGGTGCAAAAATGGGCTGAACCCCACGTTGATTCAGCAAGAACTGTGAGTTCTTTCAACTGTTCTGAAATTAAGTTAATGTATGTATTACCTGGAGCTGTTTTTAGGTCTTTTTTCTTTTGTGTTGGTTTTTTGTTCTACTTTACTGGGCATATCTTTGAAAAGTATCATTTGCATTCCTCTTGATTCTTCATGAACAGATATTCAAATTGATATTGCAATTTAATTGCTAAATATCATATATTTATTAACCATTCATAGCTATTTCCTGACTGTTTCCCAGGATTTGGGTTTCTTTCACTGTCTTTCTTGTAGTATTTGTATTTCTTCTAACTTTATTTATTATATGAAGAAATGGATCCCTGCTGCCAAGGAACAATTGATGATCTTTAAATCCAATGCTAAACCACACTTGCAAAGAATTGCTATTGTAGTCTTTAAGGCTTATGAGGCATCCAAAAACACTTATAGACAGCATGTTGTCAGAATACAGGAAGTGGCATATCCCCATCTCCAGGTAATTTTCATTATTGCTTATTCATAAGGGTTCATATATTTGTTTTTGTTTTTTTTATTTTTCCTCTTGTTAGTATTTCTTCTTGCCAATGCCTGAAGAAAAGATGTACAACATGGTGCCAGGATGCTAGGGAGTTCTTAAAACCATACATCGATAAAGCTGTTGACATATCCAAACCTCACATTGCGAATTTGCAATACGTTGTGATGCCTTATAAGAAACATGTGGCTCGTACTTATCGCAAGTCTCTTAGAACAGCAAGAACCTATCACCGCCAGGTGTTATTCGCTTCTTTCTTCACCTAATACTGCAATTTTACATGCCTTATTCATCTTCATCTTATGTATTTTCATCTTCAGCAGGTTTACTGGTTATAATGGAAACTCTTAACCTTTGGCCATGAAAACTCATGTAGACTTGACAATTTTTTATTCTAATAATTTTACTTTCTTAAATATAGGAATACCAAATCTTATGCACGTGTATGGTATTCATCATTCTCTTATGTCTGACCTCTGCAGTCATATTAATCAAATGTATTAGATCACATAATGCCTATATGTGAAAAACGAACATAGGCTATGCTCAACTTGGAATGAGGTCATTTTCGTTAACTGTAATTAACAATGTTCTGAAGTGTGGTCTATACTACTATGCATCTGGTGGATGTTAATGTCAGCAACACTACTTTATTATTATTATTTTTTCACAAAAGTATCCTCCCATAGAGATGGAGGGGCCCTTAATAGGGAATCATATCATATAAAAGGTAATAGATACATGAAAGGCCTCCCTTGGATAGTATGACTCATACAAGTCCAAGGTAGAAAGCACAAAAAACAGTAATTGTCTAATTGAGAACCCCCTCCACACCCCCCACAAAAAAAGTACAAAATGATTACAAAATTACACATGTAAGTGTAGAGACGGCCCAACACAATCAATGACCATGCCAATATGTATGGCCAATAACATCCTGAGCAATGAGGTTTCTCATGATGGCGTGGAGGTCTTCACACTGTAATAAAAGTGTAGCTCACTGAGATTGTGACCATTCTTGGAGAGACAGATGAGCAACATTGTTGGACTCCCTATAGCAGTTATCAACAGATATAGTGTTGGCCTGCAGTTTGTCATGTATGTGCTGCCACATAGTGGTGAGATGCCAAAAGAGACAACCCTTCCCGATCAGTTCCACAATGGATTTGGAGTCAGACGAGCAATTAGTGGGATTTAAGTCAATGTTATCAACTAGATCAGCCCAATTGCAAGGGCTTTGATTTCAGCATGCAGGCGGGATAGGACCAGATAATGCAGCAACAAAAGCACCCTCATGGTCCCTGATGATACTCCCAACAGTAGTGACATTGTCAACACATGAACCATCAACATTGAGGGAGAACACACCAGGAGGCGGTGGTTGCCAAACTCAATGAAAGGAGGGCCTAATATGGGTGCTCTTGATTTAATGCCAATTGATAACAAAGAATCCTGACCATACTTAGAGGAGCTCATCACAGGCTTCACCATAGCATCAAGGTGATGAAGAGTGTCAACCATCACCAGTTTAGCATGTATGTGGCCGTTCACCATGGCCCCCATATATGCAATTGTTCCTGTAGCTCTAAATTTGTCTACAAATGGCAATGCAATCAAGTCTACCCAAAATAGAAAAATGTGATAATAGCTTTTGCATTTCATAAACCACTGTTTGAGCCTAGAAAATATGGTTTGTTGAGGGAAGTGTGAAACAACAAAAAAAGCACTGAAATACTGCCAGAAGGAGTGAGCAAGCTCACAATGGATGAAGAAATGATCCAAAGTCTTCTCTTTGTGGTTATGGCAACAAACACAATTTAAAGCAATAGAGATACCCCTCTTTTTAACAACTGAGTTAATTGGCAGGATTTTATAAAGTAAATGCTTGCAAATAAGCTTGGAGTAGAAAAGCATGACTATGGATCAGATGTCCTCAAGCAAAGAGCTGGTGGGTAGATTAGCTCTCACCGCCCAAACTGACTGATTTTATGGTGAAATTAGAAGCCCAGAAGCCCAATGCCTCACTTCATCATGCTCCTTAAGATTGGGGGCAGCAATATACAACATTTCGATCAGTTCATGACCCAACAGAGGTTCCAGTTCTTCAAAACTTCATTTACCATCTACCCAAATATCTCTTAGTTTTAACATTGATATCCTCTGTATCATGGAAAAAAGCAAGGTTAAGCTCAGACCACCAATGATCAAACCAAAGGAAACATCTCCTTTGCTAATAGTCCACAAACACAGCTCATTGAAAATGTGTTTGACTGATAGCACATCCTTTCGTTCTTTTGAACACAGAAAAGGACCCTTCCAAGATAAAAAGGAGGCACCGACCTTGTATTTAGTTTTCATGAAAATGACCCAAATGGAATTAGAAGTACAAACTTGCCAGCATTTTTTAGAAGAAAGGCAGACTTGACCTCAAAGAGATTTCTAACACCAATTCCACCCTCATGAACCGGATAGGGTAACTTTCTTCATCGAAGCTAATGTCTTATGTCACCTGTGGCCGTTGTTTGAGGAACTAGAAACTAGCCAACAGAGACCCAACCTTGTAGATCACCATTCTAAGGATGGCAGCAATAAAGAGAAAATTGATTGGCATGCTGCCAAGAACATAACGAATAAGCATCAGTCTACCAGCATGACTCAACTATTTTGAGTGCCACCCTTGAATTCTTGCACAAATTTGCTCAACTAAGGATTGTTATAGGAACATTTCCTTCGGCCAGAGCCAATATGGACCCCCAAGTAAGTGATGGGGAAACTACCTTTGGAGAATTTGGTGATTTGTAGGACAGATCGAACCCTTAGTAGAGTTGCTCTAGCATGTAGGTAGAAAAAGTGAAAAAGTTATAAATTTTAAAAATAAAAAAACTAAAGTATTACAATGCTAAGAATGTCTGTACGATTTTACAACATTGTAAACGTTTTTTATGATCAAAGGTGATAAATGGTCAAGAAGTGTTTATATCTTAGAATGATCATTTTTGCTATTCATAAAGACGATAAGACAAGAAAGACATGGTTCATAGAATTAAAGTAGAGCATTGACATGAGAATTCTTGTAGAATTTCGTGTGATTGTAGGATACCAATGAAAGATGGCAGGTTCTCTTATACGACTATGAGACCAACAATGCTTATTATCAGAATATACAATTAAACAAAATTCTAATGTGTGTGTGTATATGGGCACAAATATGTATGAGGTGGCAACTCCTTTTGCTACATGAACTAACAAGAAAAAGATAAGTTGTAAAGCCGGCCATGCAAATCACATTGGATGTGTGGGCCTCATCACTTTTATCATGTAACAAAATGAGCCGCTACCTTAGACTCATTAAATCCTGTAAGTAAATATATAGGATTGTCACCTCATTTAGCAAAATAAGGTCTCTCTAGACACTTCAAATGATGTGCATAAAAAAAACTTAACGTTCAAATCCCAATGTGAATGATTCAGGTCTAAATCCTTTTCAAAGGACTTTAAGTCTTTTTAGACACGCAGACACACACACTTGCTGACCAACACCCCCCCGTGCACACACGCACTGAAGGATCCATTTCTGTAATCCACTTTACTGAAGTTGTCTTACAACTAAGTGCATAAAAATTAAAAATCAAGATTTTAATTTTTTCGCTGATGCATGAAATGCCTAACAAAATGAGTGACAATGATGGTATTTTTACATGGACCTGCACTTTAGTATGTAGATGATAATTTCAACCTAGACATTTGATTTTGATCTAAAACCTAAAAGTCTGACAAACCAAATTTTATTAAATGTTAGATATTTAGGCTAATTGCGAACGGGTCCCTTGAATGCCTCGTTTGGTATGCGAGAATCAGATGAAGTGAGAATAGAATGGAGCAAGGAATGGAATCAAATGAGTGTGGGAATGGAATGCTCATTTCCATTTTCATGTTTGGATGTGACTAGAGAATGAAATGGGAATGAGTTTTTTTTAATTTTTTGTTATGAATAATCAATAAATAGTTTGGAAATATTTGGTATGTATTTTAATTTTTCTTATTCTCACTTATGTAGAAATGCCAATTTCCTACTAACTCATTGGGCATGTTCATTCCCATAAAATGTTGGACTAAAAGAAAAGTGAGAATGAGCATTCTATCTTCCAAAAGGATGTTGTGTTTGGTATGCATGAATGTGAAGTGGGAATGAGCATTTTATTCCCACTCATTTTCGCATACCAAACAAGACCGTCGTATCACATAATTGTGAATAGACCCCCTGAGTGATTTATTATTGTTATTATTATTTGACTCTTAAAATCAATAAAAAGGTTCTGAGGAAATGGATGGACCGCCAATAGTTTTACCTTGTTTTACTTTTAAAAGAGTCAAAAAAGTTTACTAAGGGGGTGTATTTGCACTTGGGATAGTACTATAGGGGTCTACACGCACAAATAGAATTACAGGGGTCTATTCGCAATTGGGTAATACTAAGGGGTATATTTGAAATTAACCCTGAATATTTTAGCCAGTAAACAATCCAGCTCTATTTTTAGACCATTTATTCAAGTTTTTTTTGTTGATATATGAGTAAAAAGAACTTATGAAATCTGATTTTTTTTTATTTCAGGGTGCTTTTAATGTTGTAGATAAACTCTCACAGAGTCGATATTTCACATGAATTGCTAAATGTCAAATAGACCTCCCTCTGCATATCTACATGCGCGGCAGCCTGTGTCTGTTAGAAACCAAATTTGAAACCCAAATTTTAACTGAGCATGTCATACGTTTAAGGCCTCTTTCAAGAAAAAAATTGGGTTGACACACTTAAAATATCTAAATCTTAGTTTATGTGAGATTTTGAATAAGATACACAATATAAAGCACTCATTGATATTTACTATTTACTAGAAGGATAAGATATGTGCTTTCATCTATTCTGCTGACTTTACCTCATTGCTGTGTGGCTCTTCTCAACTCACTGCATCTGAAGGTGCAATCGTAGTTGTGTACATGGGATGTTTGATAATTCTATTCTCGAGTAAAACTGTTATTTCATTTGGTGCAGTATCCCTAAAAGATCATCTTCTGCTTTTGTAGGTTCAAGACAGCATTCACAAGAAACTAAAGAACCACGAGCTAACAAAACCTTATGCAACTAAAGAATTGGCTTGGTTTATGGTATGTATCTCTAGCTTCTACATGAATATTTGTTGACCTTTTTCTTGAAAAAAAGCTTGTTCTGGAATGGTGACAGTAATCAAACATGCATGACACTAAGTTCGATATTTTTCCAAAGCAGGCCTCTGCACTGTTGGTGTTTCCTTTGTTCTTTCTGTACAGAGTTCTTGCATCAGCGTTTTGGTAAGCTTTAGTTATCTGACAATACATGTGTTCACAATATGTCACCTTGGTATTCCTTGCTTGGTTGCACATTAAATTTGTGGCATTATTACTTCAGCAAAAAGGCAAAGAAACCAAGACAAACTGCCCATGCAAGTCACATGCACAGGCGACCTAAACGCAGACATGCAGAGAAGTAGGACTGCATTAAATATCTATATGTGCTGTTTAGTTTGAAGGTATTTTGTGCTTCCTTTACATGGACCTTGATATTAGAGTAGTATATCATTAATTCTCCATTTTAGTCATGACAAGATCAATTATCTGAAGTGTAAAAAGTGTAGCGTGAAATGCGGGGAAGGAAGGAGTGTAGCAGGAAACAGGGTCTGTGTCATGTTTGAAACTGATTTGTGTGTGTGCGGCCCCTGCATGCTGTGTGTGTTGTGTATGTGTGTGTGCACGTGCTTGTGTGGGTACGTCCGTGGTGTGATGTGCGCGTGCGTCTTTCTGGTGTTTTAAAGCATAATTTCTTCTTTTAGGTTTTTGAGTATCCTGATGTATGGTGTGAGTTGAATTCATCAGCATCTAGTCTCCCTCTGTCCTGTGTATATCCGTGTGTGATTGTGTGTGGGCACACCTTTTATTGTCTTGGGGGGTGCTTGGCAATCTTGAATTGCAGTAGGATTATAAACTGGGTCATTCTTCAAGATGCACCGGGGAAACTTCTTCTATGTAGATCCATGCATTTACCATTTCAAAATTGCCCCTTCTCCCTATTGCGCAAAATGGCACTTTTATAAGATATTGCTAATTTTTCATATCGTGACATTAGTTAGTGCTACTCTCACGATTTAACTTGTGCCTGTCGAGATCTGATATTGGTTGCAACTGGTTTGCCAAGCACACCCTTCAGGCAATAGTTTTTGTCTATAAACCCAAAGTTGTACCCTGATTTACTTTGAAATCCGCACACTTCCATGTATGTAGATAGTTGTAACCATTTATTTTTAAACATTGCTAGGATAAAAATTTCAAATCCAGTTCAGCTTGTAAATCAATAACTCCATACCATAAATATAAACTAAACATTTGCATTTTCATCTTTATTTATTTTTCCCATTCTGGAAAGATAAAGAATGTTTCTCATTTACTAGTGTCTATAACTAGTATTTTGACCCATTATAATTACAGAAAGACTGACTGGTGTGTTTCTGTGCAGGATTCACCTGAGCAAATTATGTTCGGAGTACTGTAGTCTCTCTTTTGTGCTCGGGACATTCGAATTAATGACAGAATAGTTTAGGGTTCTCTAGTACCTATTGCCGGAAATGTTGGAAGTATATGACATTCCTTTCATTTTTGCTCCGGTTGTTAAGGGGTTGTTTGGTTCGTTTCCCATGTATTGGGAAATACAATTTTATGTAAAGAAACCCAAGTTTTGGGTTTTCCAAATTTTTTCAAGAAATAGATTGTTTGAGTTTGTTTCACATATAAAACATAAAACATGATAGGAAACTAATGTATACACTTTTTTTGTGTTTGGTTGGCATCAAAAAAGGGGAATTTTTTTTTAGTTATTAGACATTTTTCACTTTTCTTGTGTTTGGTTGGTATTAAAGTGTGTAGGGAAACATGTATATGGTAACCAGGGTAAGTTTACCCCTTAGTAAAGATAAATTTGTTTGTGATCGTTAATGGAGGTAATCTTACTAAAATAAAAGTGTAAATATAACATGAAAAACCAGTAAATAGCCAAATTCATCATAAATATCTGATTGACATAAAAAATCAGACGAAACATGTAATAACATAATTATTTTAATTGTTATGAACTACGTACCTGATTTGATATGAAAAAAACTTGTTTAACAGGAAAAATCACACGAAACCTGTAATAACATGTTTATTCATAAATTTATGAAATACACACCTGAATTAGCAAAAATTTCTTATGAATCTTGTAAAAACCTATAATCAACTTGATTAGTCATGAATATTTATATGACATGGAGAATTTTGCATCAAACCTGGAAATACCATACATGTAGATAATTAGAGACTGTACTACAAGAAACAAAACCAATTAGGTTTCAAAACCATGAGCTCTACAAAACCATGGGCAAAACCAGCATAAAATTTATTGATCCAAATTAATATTGTCAGATTCAACATCCAACGATCAAGTAAATGTACCACTCCATATACATCTATAAAATGCAATGTTGCATGCAAAATGTTAACCAAGAAAAAAATATGAGTAAGAAAAGTAAAGATATTGGTGAATCTTCATTTGTACCATTAGCAAAGGTAAGAATATTTAAAAATTTTGTGATTAAAATAGAGTTGTTTATTTTAAAATAACAATTTACTATGTTTTTTTTATCAGCGTGGAAGGATTAGTAAACCTAAACGAACCTTTGAAGAATGGATTACATATACGGATGTAGATCGAGAGCAAATGAGATGTGAGATATCATGAAATTAGCAGAAATTATGCTAAAAACTAATGCTATAAAAGTTATAGACGACAATAGAAATTGGAAGTGTCCTTACTACCCAACATGTATTGGAACAAAAATCAACTCCTAACGCATGCGCATGATGTTGGTTACAATGAAACTGTTGCCAATCTGAGTAAGGATTGTATTGGAGAGCATCGTGGACTAGAAATCTATTTACAATCGCTAAAATGAAAGCAATGATATGTACTATTTTACTATTATCATGTACTACTATGCTATTTTATGCATGTTTTAATTTGAATGAACTTCATGACTAAAAAATCATGTGAAAATATTTGTTGATATCACATAAAATATACCAGCCACATGTTTATGAATTCTATGGCTGAGGGCTCAGGACTTGGTCAATATCATCATTGTTAGTCATCCAATGCAATATCAATAAACATTGTAGGTTGCTCATCTCAAAATATTTGATAATCATCATAGCTTAAAAGTAAAAAAGTCACTAACTAAAACTCATGACATAACAATATTTTCATTAATAACCCACAATAGTAGTCATCCAATACAATGTAGATACATTGTAGGTTGCTTACATACAATTTTTTTAGTTGTCATGTATATGATGCCTTATAAAGTTCCTGCAAACGCATGTTCAATGTAAAATTAGATTCTACAATCATCACATAATGCTGGTAAATATACACATGAAACCATAGGTTTATAGTTAAAGCACAACTAAAATCAAAGTCATACAAATAATTACTACCTATTATAATAATATGTTCCATCATCATAATGTTCCATAAGCACATAAAATAACATCAATATATAGTACAAAATCAAATGAAACTTTCCTAAATTAAGCAAGACTTGTCTTGCACCAACAGTAAGTAGATTTAACAAGTATATTAGAAGTGAGAATCACAAAATACCACATGAGCCGATATTCATATTATTCTTCAACCCTCATTATTGAGGAAGGCATTAATCATCTCTTTTTGACTAACCGAAGATATGCCCATAAAAAGTATTGATTCATTCTCACTCAAAAAGAGATGACTGTGTTATGCATCTAGCTTATCAAATGCTAAAGTCTTGTGAATGAGTATATAGGACTGTGGGTAACTTATCGGTCCAATGCATATTAGCACACTTCATATTTGCGCTAAATACATCTATCTTATCCACCAAGTTTTGCATGAGCTCATTATCTAGATTAGTCCTATGAGTCTTTCCCTTGGAAGTGCACGTTTTTGCCTTAGTAGTTGATGAGACAGATGCTTCCTTAGGTAGAGGAGTGTCATCGTCATCTAAAGCATGCACTTGAGGGGATTGAGAGGTAGGCAAAGGTGAGTCACAATCATCTCTAAGGTTGATAGACTCGTTATGACTAAACTTTTTGTTAATGTCGCGCGCAAAGTCCCCTCTAGCTTGATCATCCCCGATGATGAGTGCAAGATCATCATAATGCTCCAAGGGTCTATTGACGTACTGCTTAAGGTTACATTTTCTAAAGCCCTTGTCCTGAAAAGTATATGTGAATTAATTGTTTGTAAATGAGAGAATGAGAAAAGTAGATAATGAAAATGCAACATTAAGTTTATTTACCTCAATCCACATATCCAAACACTCCGGATCCATGATGACAGTCTTGGTGCTATCATCTCATCTGGCACCACTAAGATTACGACATGTTTCCATAGCATGGAATCTTGTACGTAAAGTTTTGATGCGGTTCATGACATTCTCCCACTTAAATACAGTGTTAAATTTATCGTTTATATGTTTGGCAACCATACGATAAGCGGTTATCTTAAAGGTTTTGTTGGGTTTGTAACCCTTTCTTGCCAAGTCGACAAGTAATGGAATGAGATCATCGTCATAACAGAAATCCCAAAATAAATGTTTGCTCACTTCTGAACCACCGACATCACTATCATTTTTCTTTGTTGTGTTCTTCCTCTTCTTCTTCGGGTTTGGTGAGGTTGCTTCCCCTACTTCTATGACCACCCGTTTAGAACATTGACTCGGGAGTTGAGCTATAACTACTAGTGGGAGAAAGTTGCAATCCACTAATATTAGGGCTATGAAATTGTGGAGAAAAATTAGGAGAACTTAGCATGTTTATAAATGACCCTGGTTGGTGGTGCATCGGGAAGTAATTGCCATCATGGAATGACATGTTGGGAAATGCATGAGATGGTTGTCCAAAGAATGACTGCTGAAATGGAAAATACCCACTACTGCCTTGATGCATAGGCTGAGGAGGTTGAGGTGGTGAATGTTGAGATGGAACTACTCCCTTGCCTTTATGAGTATCTCTCCCACTTAATAATGTGTTATTAGCAATTACCAATTCAATAGAGAGAGTTAAATACAATATAATTTGTGGAATGAGCAAGTCATGAATACAAGAATGACTTTGCCTAACATAATAAATAGAAAAAGCAAAATATAGAGTTAAATAGTGCATACATGATTATAATAGTACAATAAATATGAAAAATAAGTCCAAGTGGTTATACCATTGTTATACTTATCACAATAATCAACCCATATCACCCAAGCAGTGTCATCCCTAAGAGTCTTCCACTTATTTCTTGATTTAGTTTGCTCTCTTTGGGTTTGAGTTTCAGTAAAATCAACTAAATTATTGACATTCTCATTTGTCACTTCACCAGCAATATCTTCATTAAAATCGGCCTCATTGAGTAGTTCATCATTTGAATCAATAGTTGCAATGAAATTATGAAGTACCGTGCATGCCAAAACGATATCTACTTGTGTGGAAAAAGGGTAACGCGGCTTAGCGCACAAAATCTTGAAATGATTCTTCAATGTGCCAAATGCATATTCAATCTTAGACCTCAAAGAAAAATGTTTTAGATTGAATAATTTTCTTTTATTCTTTGGTATTTTACCCGAATGTTCTTTCAAAATGATAACGAACGCCTTAGTATGGAAAGATGAAACCTAGAATTGTGGGGTACCCAGCATCACACAAATAGTATTTGCCTACAATTTTATTAAGAAAATTGTTAAGGAAGTCAAGTTTGCATATTAAAATCAAAAGTTTTAAGTAAAATTTTTAAATAAATACCATCATAGGCTCTCAATCTATGAGGTTGTGGTCTAGATAATGCATCTTGGTGAATCCTATAATCATTTACAGACCCCTCCCAACCTGCTAAAACATAAGTGAACAACTTATTTGGGGTGCAAACTGCAAGCACATTATGCGTAACACCTTTGCGGCCTTTAAATCGTGCAACAAGATTAATCGGTAGCATTGCGTCAACATGAGTCCTATCTATCATACCAATGCAATTGTATAATACATGTATCACATTACTAAGTTAACATTCATTTTCATTGAATTTACAGACTTCCGTGCTTAAAGTGTAGATATACCTTGAAATAAGGGTAGTATAGCGGGTTGTTACTAATCTCTTGGGGAACGTCATTGGGGGTTTATCTTATGTAGCGTCCACACGAGCAAATAATTGCTTGTAATACCTTGTTAAAATATCTACTGACTGTCTCGCCTGATCGTATAAAATGAGACCTCACAATACAATTTTTAGATTTATGACCCAGAATGTTTAGTGTCATGATAAGCTGTTCTTCTACTGTTACATTCCTTGAGTCTTTTGGAAACCTATTGTTCCTCATTATACTTGCTAATTTAACAAAAGCACCACTCCGTATTCTAATGTAGTTTACACAACTATCACTAAACCATTATAAATACACTCTATATGTTCACTTCTAGCCTTTTCTTGTATTATTTTTTCCACTTGGACCATTACAAATTGATTTACGTCTAGCTTGCGTTCTCCTTATGAACGTAAATATTATAATAAATACAGATAATGCAGCCCATTGAATCATGTTAACAACACTTTGTTCATCCATACAATCCCCATCACCATCCATCTACGATACATACACCAAATTGAAATAAGTAATATGGCTAGCAAGTACGACAAATAGATATAAACAGTTCAAATATCATTCACAAACTCATAATTAAGAAATAGCAAAAAACACCAAACAAAATTATAGCCCTACTATTTATTGCTAGAAACATATTCTCATTGCACGTCAAGTGTTAGAATCTAGCTATTAATGCCATGAACATGCACCATTTCATCTTCTCACATATGCATGAACATGACCATCAAACTTTCACCGACCATTTGCATTCTTCATATTGACTAGTCTTTCAATATTTCTAAGTAACACTTGCATATGTTCTATTTGTGCAAGCTATGTTTATGTCCGTCAAGAAGATAACTTAACTAACAATGTCTATATCATCTACTGCCAGTGAATTGTCTAAGAAAGCACATAAATTAGAAGAAAAGGAAGAAAATTCATGAACATATGATGTTCGTAAAAACCCACAACTTCCATCTGCTGCTAACATAGAGTCATAAATTTATGAATATGAGATATTTGTAATATAAATGAGGTTCAATTCAATGCTAACATTGTCTGTGCGAGAAAAATATTCAAACTTGCATATTTATATTTCTTATATGTTTTATATTAGTTTCCCCTCCAACAAAAGCCCTAGTTTGACCTATAAAGTATCCATTATGTTTGTAAAATCCAAGGTTTTGAATTGATTTAGTATCATAGCATTTAAATAATTCAAAATTGTTTTGAAACCAAGTGAAAAAAAAGCGAATAACATGGTGAAATTATACCTATAATTGCCGAAATTCAACAAATCGAGCAAAAAATCCGACGAAATCCCCAAAATCAGAAGCAATCAGTACAAATCGGCCAGAGTTTTCCCCAAAATCCAACAAAGTCCCCTTTTTACGAGATCCAACAAAAAACCCGATTAGAAATCAACAGAGATATGAGGAAACACAGTGATTTCCCCAAAATCAGAAGCAGTTAGCATAAATCGGACAACGTCAAGCCCCAGCTTTTGTAGATCTGACGCGCGAAGAGAGAAGAAATGACGGGACTTGATGGTAACCCTAGCCAACCGAGAAATTTCTTGAAAATATTGTAGGTCTGACAAAAGGACACTAAGAGGAGGGTTTTTGTGGGTTTTCTGCTTGGTTTTGGAGGAAATCGCGACGAGCGATTTGGCTGAGGTGAAGGTGTTTTTCGCTGTTGCAAACCTTAGAACTCTCTGCGAACCAAAACCGCACAAAGAAACGAAAGAAAGTGAAACGTCCGAGGTAGATGCTGTGTCAGGAGAGGGAAATGAGTTTCTGGCGTTTTTTTAACGAACCAAACACGCCCTAACTTGAAACGTGGAGTCCTTTTGGCTATATTTACTATCCAGACTCCAGAGTGATAGTGTATTTATTGTTTAAATATTTTTAGATGACATTTTTCTCATGTGAGATGTAACGTTGTTTAACTTGAAGCTGTTGGATAGCAGGTTCCTAATCTGTTTTAGTATGCAGAAGCGTGCTTGCTCACCAAACAAGTTGTAAGCATGGGAGAAGAATAACCAGTCATACACGAGCACAATCCAAAACTAAAATATGACAGATCAATCATAAACACACAGATATACGTGGTTCAATAATTTACCTACGTCCACGGGGAGAGGATGGAGAGATTCCACTAAATCAAGGAGAATACAAAGGGTTACAATCTCACAAAACTCACAAACTAACCATCAACTAAAGCTCTCAACTTGCTCATAATATCTCCCTCTTACAATGCTCAAAAAGTCCCTCTAATCTCTGATTATAACTCTCCTCTTATTGATTATCCCAATCTCTTCTAAGGCGTTCCATATATATAGAAAACCTAAAATCAAAACAGACTAGAAATTCTAAAACCAAAAACAAAATAAATTAGGAATCCTAATAATCTGTTACCAAAACAGATTAGTTATAATTAGAGATTAGAGAGACTTTTTGAGCATTGTGAGAGGGAGATATTGTGAGCAAGTTGAGAGCTTTAGTTGAGGGTTAGGTTGTGAGTTTTGTGAGATTGTAACACTTTGTACTCTCCTTGATTTAGTAGAATCTCCCCATCCTCTCCCCGTGGATGTAGGCAAATTACCAAACCACGTATATCTCTGTGTTTGTGATTGATCTGTCATATTTTAGTCTTGGATTGTGCTCATGTGTGATTGGTTATTCTTCTCTCGTGCTTACGACTTGTTTGGTGAGCAAGCACGCTTCCACATAGACACGTGACAAATGGTATCAGAGTTTAGATTTTAGATCTAGGGTTTTGGTATTAGGTGGAGGAAGATTCGTCGTGAAAGCTTGGTTCTTGAAGTTCTAGGCTTCGGTGGAGATAGGATTTGAAGTTACCGTTGGAGATCTCGCATTCCTCGTATGATTAGGAGTTCTATTTGGAATCCAATCTAGGGTTCAGTTGGGTAATTTCTTCTTCCTTTCAAAGTTTGAATCTTTTTTTGTAACTTGAGTTTGCGAGTATGGGTGAAGAAGTTGGTGAAAGCAGTAAGATGGCGAGTACAGTCCAAGTTGGTTTTCAGAATACCAAAATTAGTATGATGAAGTATGACGGCAAGTTCAACTTTGGTTTGTGGATGAGCGACGTTCAAGATGCGCTCAATGCTCAGAATTTGGAGGAGACCATCATAGTCCAAGAGAGACCACCAAGATATAAAGAGGCGATATGGGAAAAGATGAATATGAACACTTGTGGGATGATCAAATCCTATTTGGAACAAGAATTAAAGTATGATGTGATTGGGGTGACGTATGCAATGAATATGTGGGAAATTCTCAACAATAAGTACCTTACAAAGAGTGTTGAGAACCGTTTGCACTTGCTGCTAAGATTGTTCAGATTTCAGATGTCCCGAGGTACCTCACTAGCAGCTCATGTGAACAACTATACTAAGTTGTTGTCGGACTTGGTGAATATTGATGACAAGATATCGGATGAGTACAATGTGATTATTTTATTGGGCTCCTTACCGGATGAGGAGTATGATCCTTCATACTCACTTTGTTGAATGAGAGGTCTTCTATCAGCTATAGTGAAATTACTAATGCTTTGACAAACTATGATTTGAGGAGGAAGGACAAAGAGACTTCACGCGCTAGTACTTCAGGAGAGGCATTGTCGACGAGAGGTAGAAGCACATATCCAAAAGGTGGTAATAGAGGAAGGTCAAAGTCAAGAGGTCATCAACAGATAGGAAAGAATCAATGTGCATTCTGCAAGGAGCAATAACATTGGAAGAGAGACTGTCCAAAGATCAAGGAGAAGGAGAATAGCAAGGAAAAGGGCTTGAAGGCCAATTAGGTGAATATTGAGAAAGGCGATGATTCCGATGATTCGAACTTTTCTCTATTGGTTACTCCGGAGGTGAACCACTTGGATACATCAGATTGGATTCTTAATTCTGACGCTACTTATCATGTGACTCCTAGACGAGATTGGTTTTCATCATTTGAGAGACTCGATGGGGGTGTTGTTATCATGGAAAATGATCATTCCTGTGGCATTTGTGGGATAGGTACTGTGAGGATTCGGATGCACGATGGAGTAGTCTGTGAATTGAAGGAGGTGAGATTTGTTCCTCAGTTGAAGAAGAATCTTATCTCAGTTGGAGCTTTTGAGGCAAAGGGATTCAAGGTGACCTTTGAGGATGCTGTAGCAAAGGTTACTAAGGGATCTTTGGTGGCGATGAAGGGAATCCACAGTTGAAACTTGTATTATCTGAAGGGAAGAACCGTGATTGGCCAGGTTGCTTCAGCTATTTAAGAGGCGGACATTAGCAGACTTTAGCATTACAAATTAGGGCACACAAAAGAAAAGTCACTGTAGACGCTATACAAGCAGGGGCTATTGTAGGGAGCCAAGAGTGAAAAAGTTGAGTTCTGTGAGCACTGTGTTCTTGGCAAGAAGACGAAGGTAAAGTTCGGGACAACCATTCATAGAACGAGGGGCATCCTGGATTATGTGCACACAGATGTTTAGGTCCCACCAAGACTGCATCACTTGGTGGTAGATATTGGTTCGTCACGTTTGTTGATGACTATTCTAGGCGTTGTTGGATGTACACTATGGCAAAGAAGAGTGAAGTCCTAGATATATTTATAGAGTGGAAGAAGAGGTTGGAACTGCAGACTGGGAGAAAGATCAAGACGTTGCGATCTGATAACGGTGGTGAGTACACATCAGACCCTTTTTAGCAACTATATCAAGACGAGGGCATAGAGAGACACTTCACAGTTAGTCATACACTGTAGCAGAATGAGGTGGCAGACAGGTTAGATCGGTCTTTGTTAGAGAAGATACGATGTTTGTTAGCGCATAGTAGTTTGAAAAAGATCTTTAGGGTTAAGACACTTTTATATGCGAGTCACCTCATTAACTGGCTACATTCATCTGCGATTGAGGGGAAGATCCCTAGGGAGATATGGTCGGGAGAGCCAGCACACGATTATGATCAGCTCAAGGTATTTGGGTGCCCTACATACTATCATGTGAAGACTGATAAGTTGGAACCTCGAGCTAGGAAGACCATATTTATAGGATTCAAGCGTGGTGTTAAGGGATACAAGTTTTGAGATCCAGTTAATAAGAAATTTGTGCTGAGTAGAGACATCACGTTCGATGAGGTTTTTATCTTGAAGCTTCCTAGCTCTTAACAGGTGGAGAGCGATCCTACAGAGGAAATATCGCAGGTGGTGGAGATCGATGCAGCTTCACGTTGTCCAGATGATACATTATCCATTAGAGTGCCGACTGAGGTGACGCCAGGCGAGCACGGCGACGACGAGGAGGATATAGGTACAGTTGTGCAGGATCAGGGACCGATGACTCAGGTTCAGGATTCTATTGCGGTTTGAATACAGAGGAGAGACATATGGATGCCAACACGGTATATCGACACAATAGTTGCGTATGCACTTCCGATGGAGAGTATCGATGAGTTGATGCCTACTACATTCAGAGAGTCCAAGCAGAGTTCGGAGGCTGATTCGTGGCAGGTGGATATGCAGGAGGAGATGTACTCTCTTCACAAGAACGATACATGAGAGCTTGTTGAGCTTCCAAAGAGGCGGAAGGAAATTGGTTGCAAGTGGGTATACACAAAGAAGGAGGGCATTGGGGACACTCAATTGAGGTTTAAAGCTAGGTTGGTTGCGAAGGGTTTTGCATAGGAGGAAGATATTGATTATAATGAGGTTTTCTCTCCGGTGGTGAAACATTCTTCGATTCGGATTTTGCTAGCTTTAGTGGCACAATATGGATTGAAGTTAGATCAGTTAGATATGAAGACGGTATTTTTTCATGGTGATCTTGATAAAAAAATATATATGTCTCAACCATTGGGATTCCGAGCTGCAGGGAAGGAAAACCTGATTTGTAGGTTGAAGAAATCACTATACGGTTTGAAGCAGTCTCCTCGATAGTGGTATAGGCGATTCGATGGTTTTATGCTTGATCATTCATACACTCGGAGCCAGTATGATCCTTGCGTGTATTTTTACAAGTTGAAAGAATGTGTGTACATCTATTTGTTGCTCTATATTGATGACATGTTGGCTGCCTCCATTTCCAGGTCTTATATAGATGAGTTGAAGGCGTAATTTTCAAAGGAGTTTGTGATGAATGATTTGAGTGAGGCTAAGCGTATTTTAGGGATGGAGATCAACAGAGACAAAGAGAATGGCAGAATTTGTTTGACACATGTGACTTATTTGAAAAATATTCTACAGCGATTCATATTAGCATGCATACGAAACCAGTTAGCGTACCTTTGGAAGCCCATTTGAATCTTTCAGCTGACCTCTCACCGAAGACAGTTGAAGATTGAGAGTTGATGTAGAAGACTCCATATGCGAGCGTGATTAGGAGTTTGATGTACGCGATGGTATGTACAAGGTCATATTTGCCACAAGCGGTAAGCATGGTTTCGAGATATATGAACGATCCAGGAGTGGGTCATTGCGACGCTATGAGATGGATTTTCAGGTACGTTCAAGGTACGTTCAATATTGGTTTTGTTTATGAGCGGGACACTATAGGTGGACAGTTGTGCATTAGCTATGTTGATTCTGATTATATCGGAGATTTGGATAAGCTTCGGTTTACGACGGGGTATGTGTTCACTTTGACCCGTACGTCGGTATGTTAGAGATGTACCTTACAGTTTACGGTGGCTTTGTTTACGACGGATGCAGAGTATATGGCATAACAGAGGCTGTGAAGGAGGCTATTTGGCTTCGAGGACATATGGAGGAACTTGATATATCGTAGCGGTCCGTCACTATTCATTATGATAGTATGAGTGCTATCTATTTGGCAAAAAATCAAGTTTTTCATACGAGGACGATGCACATGGACGTTCGTTATCACTTCGTTCGAGATGTTCTTGAAGATGGCGATGTGGAGATTGTGAAGGTCCACACGAAGGATAATCCGACAGATATGTTCACTAAGGTGGTTCTGAGCAATAAGTTTGCTCATTGTCGAAATTTGTTGCACATTCATGATTGTTGAGGTCGTTGACGGACATTTGGATGAACTACGGGTGACTTGATCCATTGGGAGAGGGGGTACGTAGGCAACCACAATGGTGCAGCCGAATTTGGTGAGATGACGCATTGGTGCTCATGTTAGTGTCGGCTCAGTTTTGGGAATACTTCGTCGAGGTGGAGAATTGTTGGACAGCATGTTCCTAATCTGTTTTGGTAACAGATTATTAGGATTCCTAATCTATTTTGGTAACATGATTCTTAATCTGTTTTGGTAACAGGTTATTAGGATTCCTAATTTGTTTTGTTTTTTGTTTTAGAATTATTAATCTGTTTTGGTTTTAGGTTTTCTATATATATGGAACGCCTTAGAAGAGATTAGGATCATCAAAAAGAGGAGAGTTGTAATCAGAGATTAGAGAGATTTTTTGAGCATTGTGAGAGGGAGATATTGTGAGCAAGTTGAGAGCTTTGGTTGAAGGTTAGTTTGTGAGTTTTGTGAGATTGTAACCCTTTGTACACTCCTTAATTTAGTGGAATCCCCTCATCCTCTCCCCGTAGATGTAAGCAAATTACCGAACCACGTATATCTTTGTGTTTGTGATTGATCTATCGTATTCAGTTTTGGATTGTGCTCGTGTGTGATTGGTTATTCTTCTCCCGTACTTACGACTTGTTTGGTGAGCGAGCACACTTCTGCATAGGCGCGCGACATAGGCTTGGACCGCTTGGTGAATCACAATATTTATAATTAAATTCTTGAGCTTATTCTGTGCTGGGAATGTCTGTCTGTATCTATATCAATATCTGCAACGAAAATAATCGTCTCGCTACACATGTCTTCAGTCTATAATCATTACATTAAGACGATGATTCCGTCAGGCAACAATATTACTATTTTAAACAAGGTAACATGGACAACACAGACGTCTATCTGCTCTGATCTTAACTCCAACACAGGTTCCTCAATAAGCAGTCCAATAACTCTCAAGGTCAACACAAGCTCCTGCACTACCAAACCCTCCATCTCCAGCGAGAACACAGTCAGTCAAAACCGACGAGTTCGGTTCAGAGACCACCTGCTGCTGGTGCATCGGCAAAGGCATGGGCCTGAGGACGGGCTGTTGTTGGGCTTGGGCCCCAAGGTTGAGGTTCAGCCCGGAGAGAGTGAAGTTGGATGGGTAGTTGAGTTGAGGTTGGATAGGGAGGTTGAAGCCTGGCTGTCCTTTTGCGAACCTTGCGAGCTCTGCGAGCTCGGAAGGAGTTAAGTGGTGGTTGCGGTTGAGGGCGAATTGGTAGGGGTCGGTGGCAGAGTGGAGGAGGGAGGGCATCATGGCAGTGCTCATGTCGATGGTGTAGGGATTTGCTGCTCGAGCTTGGTTTGAGGGATACTTTTTGGCGCCAGAGCTTTTCATGAACACTCGGCAGACTACCCATTCGTCCTGTTTGTGTCAAGAAGAAGCAAAACATTGTCAGATATATATGGAAGAAATTCAGTGAACTTTAAGGCTTTGTAGTCTTAATTTGGGTAAGGTTTGTTTAGTTTTGTTAGATACTAGATTTATATCTTAATTAGGACAATGATATGAATTGCACTTTAACCTCCTCACAATGTTCATTGTGATTGACAAATGACTCATGGTACATACTTAATTTCATAGGCCCTGAACAGAGGAGCCATGTGTTATGTGGATGCTTTCTTCAAACAAATTAGAATGGCGACAAAAACAGAAAAGGCCTGTACTCAATAAAGAAAGAAATAAGTAAATAATAAGGCATTTGTCACAAATTTTAAGGGTTTGGCTACATGAATCATATTCCTCCGCTCAGTTTGGTGGCTTATAAAAAAATTTGAAAATGGTGTATCCTTCTCTAATGCAATAAAAATTGATGACAGGTCCATATAAATATGAAGCAAGACACATCATAATAGGCAGTAGAGCAAATAAGTTATTTGAGAGGGTTCCAACAAATTGATCGTAGGAAAAAAAAAAGCTCACGCATGAAACCAAGTGATTAGTCGACAAAGATACGATCTTTCAAGTTTTTTCATCCCTCTAGTACTTCTGTACTTCTTTTTCAACAACGGTTCGAACTTTCATAAGAGTGATCAGGGGATACCTTGTTAGCTTTGAAGGTAGGTTTTGATTGAAGGCGATACTCATGCATGACCCAGTTGGTTTTCTCCCCTCTAGGAGCTCTGCCTTTATAGAACACCAATGTCTTCTTCATCCCAACAAGCTCTGAGCTCTGGCTATTGAAAATCTCCTTGTCCTTGCCCGTCGTCTTCCAGTAACCAGCGCTGGTTGCTCGGTTGGTCCGTACTCCAGTCGGGTACTTCCGATCCCTTAGGCTGAAGAAATACCATTCTTTCTCTCCCATCTTTGCTTTCCCTACATAATTTCATTAATTTGATTATGTACTACTGCATGCAACAATTACGTAATATATCTGTGGTGGTAGATGGTTATTAAGAGTGGCGTGAGATAATTCTTGGAAGTTTGATCAAGGAGGAGGGGCTTGTGAAAACTTGTGTTTCACTTAATGAAAGGACTGTTTTGATTTAAATAAGTCGGGAAGAATCTTTATTGTACTACACGTCAACAGCGTAAGAGTTAATTTAGAGGGGGTTTAGTTGCTTTGGATATAGCACGAGGCAATAAATGGAATTTTGAATATTGTAGCACACTTCAGTTTGTCTAACCAACAAGAATTCTTTCTCCCCCTCTCTCTCTCTCAAGAACACACGCACTGTTGGGT
>BQKN01063088.1:33277-59423 GCA_022839385.1 Asparagus kiusianus
CCACCATAAGAAGCTAAAGCCTTATCTCTTACTTTCAAGATTTGTTTGTTATATTGTAGCTTGGTTGGTCATGAAGCTGAGTATTGCAGAAGACAAACTTTTAAAATGAAATGGTTGCTTGTCAATAGACAAAAAGTTTCATTATAGGTTTCAAAACCTGACAAAGGTGTTTTTAAAGGAAATGTTGAACTAGGAGATAATACTGGTCATATTGGGAAAGATTTAAGAAGTAATCAATCTGGAGAGGATGTTTTTGTTCATCATAACATAGAGAAGCAAAGTGGAATCATTATTGATCAATTTGGGCAAAAGTCTGAAAAACATGCACAAGAGGAAAATGCTAATAGATATGGAAAAAATACAACACTTCTAGATCAATATGAAGAAGGTCCTCAATCATTTCAAAGATATGCTCACCAACCAGATAAGGTTATCTTCATTGGACAATCCAGTAATATAACATCAGGGTCTGATAAACATGCACATCAAAGTGCGGGAAACAGTAACAACAAATATGTAAATCCTTTTCACAGCTCTCCTGATATAAATGCAACAGGCTTCACAAGTGTCACAAGATCAAAAGTAGGAAAAAGGTTCAATGACATAAATGTTAGGGTTTCTTGCTTTCAAAACTCCCAATTCTCTATTCTGGAATAGCAGCTAGACATTAACCCCTCTTGTATTGATAGGGGAGTTTATTCACAATAATGCATTTGACAGTTTGGAATATCAGAGGGTTTAACAAATCCTCTAAGCACTTGATAGTCAAGCATTTTATAAAAGAATACAAGCTTTCTTTCCTAGCTCTCTTAGAAACCAAAGTTGAGGGTAATAAAATGCAATCCATTGCTAAGAATGTGGCAAAGAACTGGGAATGGATTTTTAACATTCCTGAAGCAAGAAATGGAAAGATTTGGATTCTCTGGGAGAATGAATTTCTCTCTGTTTAAGTCTTGTTTTCCTCCAAGCAACACAGCACATGCACTGTTGAATCAAGAGATAGTAAGCTTTCTTGTAAAATCACAATATTACATGCTTTAAACCAAATGGATGAAAGGAAAGTTCTATGGCAAGAATTGTTAACTTTTAACCAAGATAGCCCTTGGTTAGTTGGTAGAGACTTCAATACTATTTTTAATAATGAAGAGAAATTGGGTGATGGATCAGTATCTGGCACAGATACCCTTGATTTTCCAAACTTTATCAATTCTAGTAATCTAGTTCATCTCAAGACAACAGGGAGTTTCTATACCTGGTGCAATAAGCAAGAGGCTGAAGCAAGGATCTGGTCCAGACTTGATAGGGTTTTGGTTAATGATGACTGGTTACATAATTACACTTCTAGTCAAGTTGAATTTTTAGTGCTTAGCTGTTCTGACCATTCCCCTACACTAATAACTATTGGAGAAGACAATTTTGATGGTAAAAGGCCTTTTAGATTCTTCAATATGTAGATCAATCACCCTGATTTTCTTCCAGCTGTTAAATCTGTTTGGGAGCAAAATATTAGGGGATATAATATGTATAAGTTTCACACCAAGCTTAAGTCCCTAAAACCTATTCTAAAAGAACTCAATAAGAAGCACTTCATGAACATTAGTGAGCAAGTTATTAAAGCTAAAGAGGAATTATCTGATATTCAGAGACAAATGGGTGCTGATCTTCTCAACTCTAACCTGATTGTCAGAGAAAGGAAAGTATTAAAAAGTATATCAGATTGCTGAACTATGAAAATTCCTTTTACAAGCAAAAGGCAAATATTTCTTGGATCTTGCATGGTGACAAATGCACTCAGTTCTTCCACTCAATCATGAAAAATAAAAGGCATCATAACAGGGTATTGTCAATATACACTGAGGATGGAAACAAAATTACTAAAATGCCTGTCATCATAAAGGAATTTACTGATTATTACAAGAGGCTTTTGGGCACTGCCATCACTGTTGCAAAACCTGATTTAGGAGTTATTTCTAATGGTCCTACTCTATCTCCTGCTCAAAGTATCACTCTCAGTCTTCCTGTTAGCAGAGAAGAAATCAAGCATGCTATATTCTCAATGTTTGAAACAAAAGCACCAAGTCCGGATGGGTACAATGCTGCCTTTTTCAAATCAGCTTGGGACATTATCAATGGTGATCTTTATCTTGCTGCGGAGGAATTCTTTAACTCAGGAAAGCTTCTTGGTAATTTCAACTCCACAACTATCACTTTAATTCCTAAAATTGTGAACCCAAAATCTGCTTCAGATTATCGTCCTATCTCTTGTTTCAATCTGATTTACAAAGTCATATCAAAAAATTTAGCTAGGAGAGTGCAGAGTGTCATGGGCTATCTTATTAATGATGCACAAAGTGCCTTTGTCAAGGGAAGACTTATCTCTAGCAATATTCTTTTAGCTAATGAGCTAGTAAAAAATTATGGTAGAAAACATACTTCTCCTAGAGCTATGTTAAATGTGGATTTGAGGAAGGCATTTGACTCTATTAGCTGGGATTTTATCAAAGCTATGTTGGAGGGTTTGAAATTTCCTAGTATCGTGATAAACTGGATTATGGAATGCATTTCATCCCCTAAGTATTCTCTTGCACTTAATGGATCTTTGCATGGATATTTCAAAGGTGAGAGGGGGTTAAGACAAGGAGATCCTCTTTCTCCTTATTTGTTTGTGATCGGGATGGAATATCTCTCAAGGAGATTAAATACTCTTAAAAATGATAACCTCTTCAAGTATCATCCTAAGTGCCACAGTTTGGGGATTACATGTTTGAGTTTTGCAGATGACATCCTCCTCTTTGCTAAAGCTGATGGATATTCAATTATGAAACTTTTTAATTGTCTTTAAGAGTTCAGTAGGGTGTCTGGACTAGAGGCTAATCCTGCTAAATGCTCAATATACTTCAGTGGTGTTGATGATGGTCTGAAAAATCAGATTTGCTCATCGCTAAATTTTCCTGAGGGCATGCTGCCAATCAGATATCTGGGATTGCCACTTATGTCAAAGAGATTATCTCACCTTGATTGTTCTCCTCTAATAAGTAAAATCTCTGAGTGATTCCTTCACTGGAAAATTAAGAGATGCCTCTCTTATGCGGGGAGATTGCAACTAATCAAATCTGTTATAATGGGAGTTCAGATTGTTTGGACCAGCAATTTTATCTTTGCCTATAAAGGTGCTGGAAAAAATTGATGGAATGTGTTCAGATTTCTTATGGAATCATAAAATTCATCAAGTCGTGGGAGAACATATGTCAAGGGAAAAAACAGGGGGGGGCTGGGCCTATATTCAGCTAGAATTTGGAATCAGGCGGCTGCTTTAAAATTGATTTGGATGATACATCTGAGAAAAGATATGCTTTGGATAAAATAGGTTCATGAAAACTATTTACATCAAACTGATATTTGGCAAATTTAGCCTAGAAAGACAGATTCTTGGATGTGGAGACAACTCTTGAAAGTGGGAGACATGGCAAAAAATAAATTTGGAAATGTGAGCAATCTCATAAACATCATCAATAACTGCCATAGTGGGGGTAAATTTCAAATCTCCTCTGTCTATAATGCTTTGAATAACAATTCCCCTCCTGTTCCTTGGCACAATACAGTCTGGGAAAGCTTAAATTACCCGAAGCATTCTTTTGTGCTTTGGCTTGCCTCTTATTCCAGATTACTAACGCAAGATAGACTATATAGAATGAGAATTCTAAGCTCAAACCATTGTGTACTATGTCCTGATCAGCACCAAACTGAAGAAACATCTCAGCACCTTTTCTTTGATTGTACGTTCATACTCAGCCAAGGTATGGAATAGTGTAATGGATTGGCTAAAATTCTCCTGGAGATCTTGTAACTGGGTTCATCTGATGAATTGGTGTAACAACAACCTGAAGGGGAATGAATTTAAGAAGAAGCTCAAAAGAATGGTCCTTGTTATTGCACTTTACCTTTTGTGGCAAGAGAGGAATTTTAGAATTTTCCAAGGAAAAGCTCGTGAACCATCCACCCTTTTATGAGCAATCAAGATTACTGTCTTTACAAAAATTTTGAATGATAATTCTCTGAAGCATATTTGAAGCTTTTTTTTTTGAGAGATTTTAAGTGTAATTAGTTTGGTTTTTCCAGACAGTTTTACTGGAGAGATTGATGTACTTACATTCTTTCGATGGTTGATGAATAAATTAACTTTTATTGACCAAAAAATAGAAAAGAATGTATCGTGCTTTGGACATCAATAATCTATTATGTAGTAAGAAAGAACAGTAAAGAGTAAACTAGAATTAATACACGTACATGTAAGTGAGATACACACACAAACACACGTAGAACTCCGAAATTTCACGGAAAGGAACTTTGTAGATTGATGAACAAGCTAAGAGAAATTTTATAAAATCACTGCTGTATGAATCACATATCCTTTTCTTTTGATTAACTTACCAAACACTTCAAATTTAAAAACTGGCATAAACGATCCTTGTGCCCTCACCCACTATATCACGTTCATTAATAACTCATGCAAGGATGTAGATATGTTAAGTCATTATCAGCACCAACACTATATATAACTACGTGATCCGCAATTGCTCACCTAAGAGGGTTAAAGTTCATATATAAAAGGTTGACTGACGTTCATGTTTAATGTTGTATCTCTAAAGTTGTTTTGGATCAATATCACAAATTTCGAATACTTTTCTAGCATTAGGTAGATCATTCCATCAATGCATGCATTGATCAGATCACTACTGATGACTAGTGAATCGTGTTGGCGTGGGACAGACTAATTAAGAAAGCAGCATATACTTCTCATTTTAGCTTCTTCGTGAAGTTTGCAGACATTATTTGCTAATTTATACATGTGAAACTGTGAGATATCATGTCAAGTGTTGCAATTTCCTACCTTTCATATTATTTTTCTTCACATTATGTATACATGTGAAACTGTGAGATATCAAGTGTTGCAATTTCAGTATACCTTTCATATTATTTCTTCATATTCCTATGCTCAGACTATTAAAAGGATATATTTCCCCCCTAAATATACATTAATAGTTTAGAGTATATGAAAAACAAAATTCTAGAGGCAAACTTCATGATTTCCCTTGAGAAACTGGAAAACAACAAAATCATAGTAATTCATGAATACTAAATTTAATACAAAAATATTTGTCTCACGTGCACACACAGAACTAAACTTTGAAAGTCCTTTTTCAGTAATCAGATAAGCACGTTTTGATATTTCATTTTTCCATTTTGATATTTCATCTCCTTGCACTTCACAGATTGATTCTATCAGTAAATCAGGTAGCTATATAAAGAAAGCTTTTTTATTTGGGGGTTCAAAGTCCTTTGCGTTAACCTTTGTTACAGAACTATATATATTAATGACTAGTATTGAGATTAAAGGAGAGGGATCTTTAATAGGACATGTTCATATGTGCAACTACAAACTTAAAAGATTTCGGATAACATACATGTCACATTTTAGGAATTAGTTATGGGAGACACAATGATGTCATTATGTTATTGAATTAATTAGATTTTACAATGTTGTATCAAACTTAACCATATTACAAAAAGTAGAAATGGTATATAGCTTGTGGTTTTGGTACTACAAAAGGAAGTATAGCCTGTCATATGAGATTCAAAGTGAAAACTTCTCATTATAGGAACTAATTTCATAATGCATGCAAGTCTAATTTATAATCTGAAACTTTGTTGCTTTTCAGATTTGTTGGCTTGGTATAACGGTTGCTTAAGTTTCTACAATGAAAACAATATGTTCAAAAATTTCAACGATTATGTTCACATTCAAGTAGTTTCATATCAATCATGTTTCAGAGGTTCATCTTGGCATAAGAACGTTCAAAACACGCAAGTTAACTCTGCAACATTAATAAGATCATCACACGGAAGCTCAAACATCACCTATTTGTCGATAAAAAAAACTTCCATGCTTATCAAGTTGTTAAATGTCTTTGTGCTAACAACAGTTACAAAGACCCTTCTCGTGTAAGTTCGATAATATTAGTTCGTTGATCGTGATATAAACCATTTAAAACAGCAAGTTTCTCTTTATGAGGTTAGTTCTCAATGCTGACCTTTGTAGTTTAGTGATCTTGTTATTTCTATGACAAACTGATGATTCTAATATGCCAATGTATGCCAGATAACTCAAAACATTTCATATTTTATGATTTACATACATCAGGCTGTGAATTGATGATGATTGTAGTCAATTGTAATCAAATTAAAATGAGATGATATAGAAACTGCTCTGAGTATTGCATGCATACTTCATTCATCAAACTACATGTTATGGCAATTTATTTCATGCATAACTTGGATAAATTGCACAAGTTAATAGAACTATATATACAATTCAATTGACCATATACAATAAGTTATTGTTAGAACTCAAATTGTGTGCACTTTGATTTGAGCTGATTTTGTCAAGATTTGCGGGACAAAACGTGTCCTTCATGAAAGTAAAAGGTCGGAGAAATTGCAATGATGTTCTTTCCTCTTTCTTTCCATACACTTCAAATATAAGAAATTTCATGGTGGTTTTCATCGCTTTCACCACGTTATCACACTAAACCTTCTGGCTGCTCGAGAACTACAAAACGTGGATTAGTTGTGTATCTTTACTGACTGTTAAACAGAGGAAGAAATCAAAATGAAAATCAATAAGAGATATTGACCCGAAAACTACTGACCACTGTTATTCAACTAATTTCATAACAAAAAGTTATTTCAAGAGTTGTTATATGGAAAGTTTTTAGCTTCTTTCTGTAAGATCCAACTTTGAAGGCAACATGTTTCTATCGGAGTGGTTTCTTAGAGAGATAAACACTCTATCCCATGAACACCTCTCATAAAATATGCATGCTTCAATCTGTTTGTGAATGATCGACAAATTATCACCTTTGGCTCTCACCCAACAGAAAAGACAAACCAAATATTCCTCTGCACTCACTTATTCAAATTCCCCCCAAATTTTTAAGTGCTAAACTGTTAATGCCCTTTTTCCTGTCAGAGGAGTAATTATGCTGTTTTTCAGACAATTATATTGCATTTTAAAGATTCTAAATCAACTTTTAGCCTTTGAATAGTTGGTTACTAGTTGTCATTTTTGAGCAAGAATATATATATATATATATATATATATATATATATATATATATATATATATATAAAATGAGTTTGCTCAACTAAGTGAAGAATATGTTCACTACATAAAAGCCCAATCACCAAAAGGGAGCATTATTGAAGAATATTTTAGAGTATTGGTGAGTTATAATTGGCTTAATAAAAAGGAGAGTTAGATGTGTAACTTTAAGATTGCTAGGGCAAGGTAGGCCTCTATATAAAATGGTTTTGCTTTCAAGTATCCTTCATCACAAACTTATTGAACACTTCTGAAATGATTATTTCTTTAAATTAATTGCATATTATGTCCTTGTGTACGGTACATGTCATCTAGTCCTCATAAACCAAGGAAAGATGGGTAATCTGCTTAAATCCTTGGTGTGTTTAACTTCCAAGAGTAACTAAATCTATATGGTATTTAATTAATAGAGCCACATAATGCGTTTAAAATAAGCTTCAACACTAGCTAGTAATTAACACTATCAACATGATTGAGGTACTAAATCTAGTGTCCCCAGTTACTTTGTAACTCACAGATTTTGATTAATTAGTTATCATTTATACATGGTTGCTTGGCTCCACTCACTTTTATCTTCTATAGAAATATCTGAGAGCCGAGATTGAAAATTATGATTTTCAATGTGAATCAACCTGGGATTTACATAAAACATAAGAACTTGATTACTGGTCTAATTCACCTTAGCTTCTGAATGCCAATCTTGGGCAGCGAAGAAAGCATAATTAAGGAAATGAATGTAATATTTTTATTTTCTGTGCACTCCATCCATTATAAGTTTCAAATGTGGGTTTGGTCCATTCAGACATTAAGATGTGATTCAGTTCCATATTTGCAAACTGTCAGATGAATATGCTTTAATATGCTTGAAATACTTCAACCCAAACAAAGCTAATCTTTTCGAGACAACGTGATTCGAAACAGATGAATAGACTACCTTGCAATCCTACATTTTTAATTTGTTGGTAAATGTATAATTGCCAGTTTCCTTCTCTTGTTTCAAGATATCGATCAAGAGTACTAATTAGAGTGATGTTTTGTCTAACTCGAAAACATTTTGTGTTACCATTTGGTTAATAAGAACGAAGTTTATGATTCTTATATTAGTTTCTATTAGCAAAAATACTAGTTCATATTGTAGCTCGAAAGGAAAGGAGGGAAAAACCACCACACCAATTAAGTTCATGCTAATGTAAGATTTAATTACTTCACTGCCATTATCAACTCATAACTTTTAGTGAGCATGCAGAAACTGTTTACCTCAAGAGGTCTAAACTGTAATTAATTACCTTTAATGTTCAAAACACCCTCTTTGCAACATGAAACAACTAACCAAATCTGTCAAAATACAAGAACGCACGTGCACGCTAAGAAAACAAAACAAAACTGCGCTTTGATATTATCTAATCTGTTCTTTTATTTTTAAGAGGATTAAGTGTACTTTGCTTTCTAATCCAAATTATACTTCATAATTTGTTATGTGCCTAGTTCTCTATGATCTTCTTGGGGATTCGAAACAATCAATCAATCGAACCCGTGCCCTTCCGGACCTTATGCTAAGAGTTTAGCAAGTAGGAAAATTACCGCAAATAAAAGAAAAATTACAGAAAAGATAAACAAGAAAAAACACACCAGATTTAATGAGGTTCGGCAACGTGCCTAAGTCCTCGGGAGCCACACCACATAATTCTTTGATTAATTTGAAGAAGATTACAATGCACACCACACAATTCTTTGATTAATTTGAAGAATATTACAATGCACACAAATATGTTTTTTCTCTCTAAGATCTCTCTGAAAGAATCCTCTCAAAACTCTCTTTTTTACGTGTTCTAATAACCCTAAAATCGTTTAGGTATATATATAGGATCCCAGCCCAAAACAGTTTCCCAAACAGTTTAGGAAACTAGAAAAATGACTTTCGCTCGACCGGACCATGAGTGTCGGTTCGACCGGCCAAAACGAAAATTTCCTACTGGGTTTTTGTGCACCTTTTCGGTCGATCGGATGACCACTCTCAGTCGACCGATACCAAGCGTCGATCGACCGACCAGAGTGAGTTCCTGAGCTATTTTCCTACAGTCAATGTGGTCGACTGGAGTCACCATGTCAGTCAACCTACCCGAGAATTTTCAGCCTCGTAGTTTTGTTTCAGGTTTCGGTCTTCACACTTTCAAAACTAACAATCTCCCACTTGGAGATAAAACCGTCATCAACGAGCTCTCCCAAACTCCTGCAATCTTCGCAAGCATCTTCTCTTCCCTGGATAAATCCATTCTTCAATCATCATCATCTCGGCGATCCTGTCGATCCTCCTAGTGTGGCTCCGCCTTCATCTCCTACGCGTGAATGCCAACTGAAGTTGTGCACAACTCCAGTTTATCGATAGTCACTACTTTCGTCAATATATCCGCAGAATTTTGGCTTCCCAAAATCTTCTCCAATCATAACTTAACGTCCTCAATCTGTGAGCGTATGAAGTGGTAATGTACGTCGATGTACTTCGTTTTGGCATGATATATTGGATTCTTGACAAGGTGTATAGCACTCTAGCTATCATAATAAAGAACTCTATTCCCCTGCTTCAAACCCAACTCTTCTAGGCACTCGGTCAACCAAATCATCTCCCTGCGGCTTCAGTCACTGCGGCATACTCTGTCTCAGTCGTGGACAATATTACTATCTTCTGCAGACGTGAGACTCAGCTCACTGTTGTCGACGCTAAGGTATAAACATATCCGTGGTGCTTCGCCTCGTAGCATGATCACTAGCAAAATCCGCATCTATGTATCCCCGCAGTACCAACTCCTTCCTCTTGAAACACAGTGGCATATCCATAGTCCATCTCAAGTAACACAATATTCACTTTACGACCTTCCAATGTTACTTCCCTAGATTACTTATAAACCTGCTCATAACTCCCACTGCATGGGCGATATCCGGCCTCGTGCAAATCATAGCGTACATAAGACTACCAATGACTGATGAATATGACACCCTACTCATGTGCTCCTTCTCTGCATCTGTCTTAGGTGATTACTCCTCAGATAACTTGAATTGACTTCCAAGGGGCGTGCTAACTACCTTAGCATTCTGCATATTAAATCTCTGAAGTACCTACTCGATGTATTCAGCTTGACTCAATCTCAACGTCCCTTCAGCTTTATCTCTACTGATTTGCATCCTAATAATTTTCTTCGTTACACCCATATCCTTCATAGCAAACTCCTTCACTAACTGCTTCTTCAAATTGTTTATCTCTTCTAAATACGGTCCTGCAACTAACATGTCACAACATATAATAATAACACGATATAGCTGGACTTGAACCTCTTGAAGTGGCAACAATAATCTGAATTGCATCTTCCATAGCCATTGCTCTGCATGAAGTTGTCGAACTTCTTGTATCACTATCTCGGAGTCTGTTTCAATCCGTATAAGCTCTTCTTGAGCTTACACACAATCTCTTCCTTTCCTTCTTCTATAAAGCTAACTGGTTGCTTCATGTAGATTTCTTCATCTAAGTCACCATGAAGAAAGATAGTCTTCACATCTAACTGCTCAAGGTAGAGATATTCTGCAGCTACTAAGCTCAACACCACTCTAATGGTTGTAAGCTTTATACCGGGGGAAAATATCTCTGTATAATCCACTCCTTCGCGCTGTTGGAAACCCTTCACGACTAGTCTAGCCTTGTACATCTTGCTTTCATCACTCTCCTGCTTGACCCGATAGACCCATTTATTAGGTAAGGCTTTTTTCTATGCAGGTAGCTGGGATAATTCCCATGTCTTATTAGTGTGTAGAGAATTCATCTCTTCTTGCATTGCATGCTCTCACTGTTGAGATTCACTCACTTGCATAGCCTCCTCATAGCACTCTGGTTCACACTATCTGTCAAAAGTAAATAATCAAGTGATGAGATATATCTCGGATTCGGTTTGGGTACCCTGGATGACCTCCTAAGCTCCACGCCCTGGGTAGTAGTCTATACACCTGGAGTCTCCTCCGTTCTTCGGTCAGAACTAACGATGTCTCCCCCATCTGGAAGTTCCTCCAAATTTATGTACTCGGATCTACCTGCATCCATAGTGCTGCTCTCACTGTTTTAGCTATCCTTGGCATTGTCTCTATCCTTGTACATCACCTCTTTATTGAATATCACATCTCTGCTCCTAATAATCTTCCTATTCTTCTCACCCACAGATAATACCCGAACTCATTAATGTCGTATCCAATGAATGTACACTTTTGTGACTTAGATTCTAGCTTATCCCTGACATGGTCACTGATATGAACATATGCCACATAGCCAAACACTCGCAAGTATGAGAGATTAACCTTCTTGCCACTCCAAACCTCTTCTGGAATCCCAAAATCCAATAGAATTGATGGCCCATGATTAATCACATAAGCTGTTGTATGCACCGCGTCTACCCAAAACATCTTGGATAGACCTCTATGTAGACGCATGCTCCTCGCATGCTCTGTTAATGTCTTGTTCATCCTTTCTACAATGTCGTTCTGTTGCGGCATCCCTGGAGTAGTCCTCTCCAAACGAATTTCATTTAGAGCACAAAACCTCTTTGAACTCCTCCAACTCGTATTCTCCACCGTTGTCCGATTTCAGATACTTCACCTTCAGATCTGTCTCGCTCTCCACCATGGCTTTCCACTTCTTAAAGATCCCGAATACCTCTAACTTGTGCTTCATGAAGTATACCCACACTTTCCTCCAGTGATCATCGATAAAGGTGATATAATATGCCGAACCACTAAGAGAAGACTGTAGGGGAGTAAAATTGAGTCCCAAAAGGAGGAAATTTGTATTAATAGGAATTGCTTATTATAAATCAATAAATCAAATTACAATAGAAGCGAAGAGAATGCTCTTCTTGTTTAACATGGGATCTTCGGTAGTGATAGGACGCCTCCCTCGAATGATTGCATCGAGTTTGCTTCCCTTGAATGATCTGATCAAAACTACAGTTGAGCTACACTACGCAGTAGAAGCTCTTGTGTGATTGAGTTAGACTACCCGAGCTTGATGAGTATCAAGACCGAATGCTTAGAGAAGGCTAATATGCAAGAGTTTGCAAAGAGCCAAGAGTCTCAAATCTGAGAGTTCAGATTGAGTCTACTTCAACAATGCAAGCTTTTGCTTGAGAATGTCCAACCAAGCTCTCAAGATGCCAGCCGTTCAAGCCCACAAGATCAGCAGTAAAAAGCCTCTGATTGAAGAGTCTTAGAAATGCCAAGCTTCCAAACCTCCAAAAAGCCCCTTTCATGTTGCCAAAGGTGGCTGATAAATAGGCAAGGAAAGGCATGGTCAATCCCTTGACTTGTGGGATGTGACCGATCACAGGTGAGGAGCATCATACCCTCCCCTATAGCTATGGGATGTGACCGCTATAGGTGATGAGAGCCATGCTTCATCACTCAGGATGTGAGACGTGGATAGACCCACTCCCATAGGCAAGCAGCCACTTGCGCTGCTCAAGCAAGGCTGGTAGGCTTACAGGCAAGCTTGAGCGGTGTCTGAATGCTCAGGAGAGCTTGTAGATGAGCTTGGCGAATAGGCGAGGCCGGCTGGTGGGCCCCTCAAGTGTTAGGCGAGCTTGAGTCTGTAGGCGAGCTTGGTTCGTGCTGGCAAACTCCCTGCAGGTGAGCTCGACTCGTGCAGGCGAGTCAAGAAATTAGGCGAGCTTAACTCGTGCTAGCGAGTCAAACAAACATGTAAGCTTGACTTGTGCTAGCAAGTCAAACAGGCAGGCGAGCTTGACTTGTGCGGGCGAGTCAAGCCATGTTGGTGAACTTTGGCTCGTGCAGGCGAGAAAAGCGTGTTGGCGACCCAAGCTTGTAGGCGAGCTCTGCTTGGCCTCTTGAATATAGGCGAGCTTTGCTTATCCTCCTGTATGCAGGCGAGCTTGACTTGTGCTAGTGAGTCAAACAAACAGGCGAGCTTGACTTGTGCTGGCGAGTTAAGCCATGTTGACGAACTTTGGCTCGTGATGGCGAGAAAAGCATTAGCGAGTCAAGCTTGCAGGCGAGCTCTGCTTGGGCTCTTGAATGCAGGCGAGCTTGACTTGGGCTGGCAAGCCAAGTTTGCAGGCGACCTTTGCTTAGCCTCCTGAATGCAGGCGGGCTTGACTTGTGCTGGCAAGTCAAGCAAATAGGCGAGCTTTGCTTGTCCTTCTAAATGTAGTTGAGCATTGCTTGCTTTGAGCACGCAGGCGAACTCAAACAAGCAAGATTTGAGTTCTCTTGTGTAAATGTAATTTTTATTACCTACAAAACCCCCTTCAAAGTTTTCAGACCTAAATCAGGTTGAATATGGTCTGGAATACTTTGAATGAAGAGGATCATTGTTCACTGGTTTGGGCGAATTTGAGCCCCTTGGTTGAGTTGAGCCCTTTGAACGAGCTCCATGAAGTGCAGGCGAGCTCAAGTATTCAGACGAGCTCAAGCCATTGGCAGGCGAGCTCCAGATGTGTGGGTGAGCTCCAGACATCGCTAAGTGAGCTTAGTGCTTGCAGGCGAGCTGGATAGCTGCAAGCAAGGACCAAGTCTGTGCGGGCGAGCCACGTGTCCACGGGCGAGCTTCTGCACTCACCAGCTATGGCGGCGCCTCGTCTTCACGCACTCGATCTGAGTCGTTGATTCAACAGCGCTCTCTATCTTGATCATTGTTTCGACGAGCGATCATGGCTGTTCAACCTAAACCTCCAATTCTTAACTCATTCATTTGGAATTCTGAATGTCCCACTGTGCTCATGGCCGTTCGATTCAAACTGTCGAATCAAACCATTACAGACGATCTGAGCCGCTCGTTTTGACTAAGCTGGCGAATCTCGACCGTCGAGATTTCGCCTATATAAAGCATTCGTCTCCCTCATTGGGAAGTTACTATGCTTTCAAAAAGCTTCCACTCAAGTTCTCAAATAAAACCCGAACTCCATCTTCATTCTTCCTCGTTTCTACTCAAGCTTAAAATGGCCCCGAAGCCCAAGGTGCTTGCTTCCAAGAGGAAGAAGGCTACTTCCATCTCCGCCGCCACCGCTGATGTCACCATAGTGACCGACATGGCCCAAACACACCGTGGTAAGTGTTTGCATCGGGAACAATTTTTATCGTAGAATCCATTATAAACGTTTGTCGATTATAATGGGAAAAAAAGAGTGAGCTTTGTGCTTTGTAAAACTACTCTTTACAACAAAACAATATTACAGGTGTTCCATAAGAACACACGTAGGAATGTTTATCGTTCGCTGTTTAAGTGTGATCTTTGCCTGTGCCGGGGGTGTATTAGCCTGTGGATGATCGAATCACAGATCCAAATTGAATTATGAAGAAGGCTTAAGGTCGATATTTTGTTTTAGAAACAAAGATAGAAGTGGATATCTTAGCAAAGTAAGATAAAACACTCTTCTCAAGATCAAGTCAAAGCTTACATCTCGAGGAAACGCTAAAGGCTCTTAGAAGTGTTTGAAATTGATGAAGACTCTCTCTCTTGCTCAAAATCACCAAATTACTTAAGTCTCTACTCTCTCTTCCTTGGTATGCTCTATATGCTTCCTTCTTGTCCTAGGAGGCTATTTATAACCCATAGGGATTATAACTAAAGGTTGACGTTGAAAAAGAATCATGTCGAAGGACTCCTATTTCCGAGACAGTTGCAATTGTCTCGAAAGCATGACTTGCTTCTTGGCAGTTTTATAACCGCTCCCACCATATTTAATTGCCATTATTCTTACGGTTATAGGCATGATTTTTGTTTGTAATGGTTCCCCCGTGTTTATGGATGATGCCCAGCAGTTATTAAGCTACATGAATTGCATAAAACTCAAAAAACCGTCGTTAAGCCCACTCTAGTTTCCGAGATAGTTGCACTGTCTCGGAGACTATGAGTTGTCTCATAGCTTCCGAGATAGTGAACATTGTCTCGGAAACTATGAGCTTCCTCATAGCTTCTGAGATATGTTCTGTGTCTCGAACTTGTGTGGTGCGCTTCTTGGGCATTTCTTAGTTGATTTTTGAGTTGAAGAGATTTATTAACTTTTGTCGAAGCGTCGCAAAGATCGTTGAATCCTCTCTTTAGTTCCTTGCAATATTAGGAGTCATTTGATGAGATAGGAAGCTTTCGAGTCGACTCAAGGCGTGTTGACCGACACCGTCTTTCGAGTCAGCATGAAGGGACTTGGCTTCGGAGGTTGGTCTTCTGCCGAGACACTTGCTAGTGTCTCGGACAAAGCCGCCTTTCGAGTCAGCATAGAGGAGGTCTCATCTCAGGTATCGTCTCGAGATGTTGACTTTATCTGCTTTCGAGTTGATACATGAGTTGTCGTTTTAGTTTGCCATTCGAGTCGACATAGGAATTGTCGTCTTCATCTAGCCGACATTGATCTCATCTCGACTTCGAACTATCACCTTGTCTCAGATTTTGAGTCGGTTATCCCCACCTCTCGAGTCGACATGAAGGGATCTCATCTAAGACTTCGAGTCGACTGCCAACGCCTTTTGAGTCAACACGAAGAAGATCTCGTCTTGGGTCTCGTCTCGAACTTCGAGTCGACTGCTAATGCCTTTCGAGTCGACATGGAGGTGTCATCTCGGGTCTCATCTCGGATTTCAAGTTGATCGCTAACACCTTTCGAGTCAACATGGAGGTGTCGTCTTGTCTGGTTGAGATGTCGCCCGCCTTTCTAGTCGACACAGGGGTGTTGTCTCTTCTGGTTGATTGAGACGTCGACTTTTACTCGGTTTGTAGGGGTTATTGGATTATGATTTCCATTATTGATTTGGCTCCTTACTTAACCTTTGGCATTTGGTGATTCCCTGTAACTCAAATGATGACGTTTATCACCTTTCTTTCAACTTGAGCTTATGTGTGATACTCTACAGGTAATTTTTAACGCCTACAGATACCCTCTCCAAAGTGTTTCAGCCTCATTCTTTCATGGAGAAGGCTAAAACACTTTGGATATGATACACATACTTCAATTTATTAACTTCTCCATCTTTCAATCTATTTAGTATTTTGTCGAATAGCTAAAAAAAATTGGTGCTGCGTTTATCGTCTGACCGTTGTTAAAATCTTATAGTGAAGTTGTTGTGCTGATTTGTGAATTAGCTCGTGTTATTGAATCGACGATGAACTGATCATCCTGGTCGGGAATTCAAAACTGAATTATGATTGAACTCTCAAGGATTATCCTTAATCTTAGAATTGATCTGCGCCTTGTTTCAATAAAGTTATCGATGCATTGACTGGTGTCGACTTTTATTACAGCGTGAACACAGTTTATATTCATACGTAACTGGAGTCTACATAGTTTAGACTTCTAAAGCATTGGATCGAGGAGAATCAGTTTATACTCATGCACTCCTTAGAGTTTTTGGGAATTAATTTAACCTCATGTACCCGTTGGAGGTTCAAGGAGATCCAGTTTATACTCATATACTCATCGGAGTGTCAAAATATACTGAGAATGGGTCAATGATGCTCTACGAATGTAACCGAGGATGCGTCGAGTCAGGCCTATTTGTGAGATAGTCAACACTGTCCTAGAAGTGCGAGACAGTGTTGTTGTCTTAGAAGTATGAGACAGCGATATCTATCTCACAAGCGCGAGATAGTATTGCTATCTCGGAAGCATGAGACAATGACATCTGTCTCGCAAGCGAACTGACATAGGGTTCGTTGGGTTTGTATAAAACCTGATGTTTGAAGTTCTTTCTCCATGTTTGGCTGCGTCCTCTGAGTTCAAAACTTTCTCAGATCTTCTCAAAGGAGTTCTCAAGTCCTTCCTTCTTCCTTTATCTTCAAATTTCATCGGCTCTTGCTCAAAAGGATTCTTCACCTAGGATTTCAGACTTGTTCTTCAAGGTTTGATCTCCTCTTCCAATTTCTTCTCATCCAAGCTTATTTTTTCTTGATTTTTGATGAAAACCAAACTCCTAGATCACATCTTGGAGTATTTTCATGAATTTGTTTGATTTTAACCTCAAAATTCTAATGTTTTTGTAGGATTTTGATCAAAAATCATATTTTTACCATGTCATGGAAGAGATCTCGTGTTCCCCATAGTAGATCATCCTCTCAGGCAGTCGAGAGAGAGGAACCTGTCGTTGCTTCATATGGAGGTGATTTTTCTATACTTTTGTCAATTCAAAAGTAAGAATTTTGTGAATTTTGTATGTAAATCCTCGTTTGCTCTCCTTTGTGGGGCATTCAAGAAGAGCCGGTATCCTCCTTCATGGGGATCGACGTTGAAATATGTTGTTTTGCTTGGCCAAAACACATCTCAAGGAAAAAAGGGGTGGTTGCATATTATCCTGCATTTTGTAAGACCGAGTATATTGTCGTAGTGTTCATGCACAGCGATATACGTTGCCTTTCATGTGTTTAACAATTGAAATCATCTCGTCGATCATAAGGTGGTGACTCTATCTCATAGGTTTACGAGATGAATTCTACCCCTTATTTAGCCTTAGAAATATCCTTTAAACTAGATTCTAACGAACATATTTATTTTTTCAGTCAATTTTCCCTCAATGGCCTTCCTTGATCGAGAAGTAATTAGTCAGAGCAGCGCCACCCATTCTTATTTTGAAGTAATTTGGTGACTATCTCTTCAAAAACCTGGAAGATCACTCTAGCCATGAGGTACGTGAATTATCACCTTTAACCCCATCAGAGATAAACAAGTTATTGGTGAAAACAAATGCGCAGTCATACACTACTCGTTCGACCGAAGGTGGATTCTCTAAGGGTACGAAGTTTGTATCATTCTTGTGGCAGACTCAGAAAAGAATCTCACTAACAACTCTTTTGGCTGGGTACTTGGCCATTTGGCTAAAGAGATGTGTAGTCCCTCACCAACCTTCTGATGCTTTACCAATTGAAGTTTTGTATATGGCAGTTCAATTGGCAATAGGACATAGGCTCTCTCTACTCCCGATAATGATTGTAGATATCCACAGTGGACTCTGCTACTTAGCCACCACTTTTACACAGGAGGGGAAGAAACCTTCAAATAGATCCTGATCCCCAAAATTGAGTTGCCCTACACCTATCTGATGACTTGGTTAGTTCTCCATCGGTCGGACTTAATGTTAGCTTCTGAAGCCGCCAACCTATATCTTCCTTTGTTACAAATTTTAGAAGAGTGCAAGTGGTCGGCCAAGCAATAGCATGATGTGTCTCGGCAATTTCGGATTCACAAGTGCTAAGAGTTCTTCCCGTGCTTCACTCAATTCTCCGGGACTTATAATGATATGCTCATGGATGCTGAAGAACCCAGAAAGAACATGACCGTGTTAGATGTAGGATGTTTTAGGGGGTTAATGAACATACGTCCTGGCTACTTGGTTTTGAGAGTCAAAAATGTCTGTAACATCAATCTGTATTTACCTTGCAGATTTGCTTGTTAGTTTGGTTACGACCAACTGTAAGTAGGCAACCCGAATAAGCAGCTGACAACTTGTGGAGGTCTCATCGACGGAGCACGGGCCTGGTTTTGGAGCATAGGTGGCTGCACTGACGCTCGTCTTGATCTTCTTGTGGTTGTCCCTTCCCTACAAATGACTTTTTTGTATTACAAATGGCTGATATCTGCTAATGCAACCACAAGGAAGAAAAGAATCTCAGAGTTGGAAGCAGAGGTTGCATCTCAAATTGCCACCGAAGCGATCCGGGAGATCGTACTCTCAAGGAAAGAAAAGAAACCAGTCGAATCCTCCAATGAGGGAAAGCAAATCACTGGTTCTGATGAAAATGAGGGGGAGCTCCATATTGATATAGTTGGAACATCTGAAGAAGAAGGTGAGGATGAAGTTGGGTCTGAAGGCGAAGCTGAGGGTGTTAAGTTGACAGTGATGACTAGGAGGAAGTGGCTGGTCTCCCACCTTCTTTCTTTCAAAGAGGATATGTGAGTTCTTTGTAGCTCACAGGACTCGCCGTGCAGATCAGCCTGAATTGTCAGGAGCTCTGAAAAGCAAGAAGGAAATAGTGGTTCTGACATCTCCTAATCGGATGACAGTAGAAGTTCTTAGTGGAGATGAAGAGGAAGAAGATATAATGCCCCTCGCTCATAGAAAGAGATCTCAGTCTTCAACTCAGGCTCAAGCTCAAACCCAAGTTTCTCCAAAAGCCAAGTTGCGCACAAAATATCGTCATGAGAGGTCCGATATTCTAGGGGAAGCGCGTCTACCAAAAAGGGCTAAGAAGGTTGTACACCGACAACGTACTTCTTTACTAGCAATGGAAGAAGAACCGACCTACAATATTCCTGTTGAGGAAAGAGGTAATATTTCTTCTTTATTTTCATTTCACTATTTCCCTTTTTCTTTTTAAGATCTAAACTTATTCTGTATTTGGTTTTTGTAAGGGGTCGAAGGAGAAATTCAAGTCGGCATCACTTCTCCTGGACTTATAGAAACCGAGGAGCCCAGTTTTGTTTAGCAAATACATGATGCAATGGATGACAAACTTGCTAGCATTCAAATGACCTCCCCTACTAAAATCATTCCACCAACTCCCAGCGTAGGTACGGGTACTTCCCCATTCGAAGGGCAATTCTAAGAGATGGGTGAGTCAGAATGCGTACCTCTTCTAATGACATGTGCACTTTATCTCCTTTTAGTGGAACTAAAGGAAGCGGGTGCGAACAGTGAAGCTGCAAATCATGTCGTGGTGACCGAATGTAATTTGACTTCCATCCGGTATATATATATATATCCCTTCCACAGATATCGTGATGGATGAACCAACCGAGAAGGAGACTGCTCATGCTGCTGAAGCTGAAGGCTTCAACGAACACAATCTCGATCTCGACCTCTCAGAAGACGATCATCAGCTAATCTCTGATTTACTATCGGAGAAAACTCTTGATGAGGCTGCAGGACTAACTACTGGAGGTAGTTCATCTGTAGGTACGACTTTATTCTCAAATCCCCTGTATCCATTTGCTGCTCAATTTCGAATGCGTATACAAGAATTTTGATTATAGGACCGGACACTGGTGCTTATACAACTACAGTCAGTGAAACTTCTGAACGGGCTCAACATTTAGGCTCTTCAAGTGTCGAGAAGATCGTTGCTGAAGTTGGAACCTTCTCCTTCTCAACCCCAAACTGTTGTAGAATCAGCTCCGATATCAACAGAAGTCCCAGTCAACAAACCAATTGATGAAGCGGGCACGTCAACGATTGCTATTCCTGAGAAGGCCCCAGTTGCTCAAGAAGCCGAATTGATATCATCAGGGCAAGAAAGCCACGTTGAAGGCTCTTCTGTTAGACTTGGTATATTTCTGTTCACTATTGCTTTTGGATTCTAAGTCTCAAATATTTATCCAACTGTTCTTTTGAGTACTTATTTTCTATTCTCCCATTGTACCTCCTTCATCATTACTTAGGCCCATCCGAGTCTTGATATCTGATAAGGATCCGGACAAAGGCGTTATCATCTCGGATGTCCAAAGCTTCATCTACTTCCTAAACCTCATGATCAATCGAATTCTTCATAAAGGCTCTTCTTTTGACAGCTTTAGGAGATCACTCGATCGACATGTGTCGGGGAGTAGAGACGAGGGATATCCTGAGTTGGCTGATTCCATTGAAGCCTATTGGTTCAACTGGAACAACAAATCGAATACTTGAAGGATCTTCAGAATAGCGGTGTTTCTTCTTATGTAGCAGTCCGGATAGATCTAAGGCTGTAGGCATGGCGTGATTCACAAAATTGGTTGAACTTGAACTTTGAAAGTTAAGGAGCCGTGTGACCGAAATGAGATTAAGCATCGTCAAGAAGGTAAAAGCTAAGGCTAGTTTTCTTCAGTCTTTAGAATTACGTTGAGCTGGAATAACTCGTTTAGAAAAAGGAACTTGCGGAAGCTAAGGATGCTAAGGGCATTTTGGAGCTGGATTTGGCTAAGGCGGAACATGTTGAAACAGACCTATTCAAACAACTGGAGCTCTAAGATAAAAAGCATATCAAAACAGAACAAGAAGTCCTCAAGGCTCAGAATACTAACGAGTAATCTTTAAAAGCTTGCCTTACAACTAAATTTGAACAAGCTTATGTAGAAAAGCTTTCAAGACTTAAAGATCATATCCGTAGTTATAAGTTGTCTTTAACTTAAGAATATTTTTCTTGTATTGAAACTTCTTTTGTACTTTTTTAAGTTCTTTTCATGAATAAAGTAAACTTTTTGCTCCTTTGATGTCTTATTATGATTATTCATTCTGGTTTGGAATAAATAAACATAATACTCATAGGATTTTTTGGCAAATGCTCAGCCATCAACGGATTTGATATGCCTTTACCGACTACTGTTTGAGTCGGGATAGTATATGAATTGTGTAACTCCGTTTCACATATAATGTTATGCTAAAAGAATTAAACTCTCTTAGACTGTATGTTACAACATTGAATATGTATGCTACATATGTTAGATGTAGACTTATCTCTAATAAGGGATCGAGATAACGTCCCCCATTCATAAAAGGTATGGATTTGGAGATTATTAACTTAATAATAATCACCAGCTATGATATTAAATACGTAGGCTTTATCATTTTTACGAGAATGTACTACCCGACAGCGTGTGTTAGATGCAAACTTATCTCTAATAAGAGATCGAGATAACGTCCCACATGCGTAGAAGGCATGGATTCAGTTGTTGAAAAATTGTGTCTTCTCTTAGGGCAAAGACGAACCCGATGCCGGAGAGGAAGAATTTTATATTCTATCTCCTGCTTATCTTCTCTTAGGGAAAAGACGAACCCGATACCGGAGAGGAAGAATTTTATATTCTATCTCCTGCTGTAAGAGAAACTCAAAGTGGGATCTCCACTTCCAGAATCCTGAATGTGAAACTAAGAGTAGGATTTCCACTCTCAGAATCAAAAAGATTCGAATAACCCTAACTTTTATAGTATTGGTTACCCAGTCTGAAGATGAAGTTCTCATTTATCGAGATGAAATTCTGACTTTAGCCCAAACTATAGAAGGGTTTGACTGAAGAGGAATGAATGGAAGCCTTTCGTTTATCGAAAAGGAATTCCGATTCTGAAAATGGACCTCTCGTTCATGGAAGAAATCAAGAGGGGATTTTGGCTTTGGCCCTAACTGTAGGAAGGTTTGACCAAGTGGGAGTTGAGATAATTCTACCTTTTATAGGCTTGATTATTCAAATTAGACTGAGGCCCTTTTGTTTATCGAAAGGGGATCTCGGTTTTGAAAGCGGATCTCTCATTCATGGAAGGAATCGAGAGGGGATTTTAGCTTTAGCCCTAACTGTTTAAAATTTTGACCAAAAAGGAGGTTTGGAATGACCCTAACTGTTTAAAGATTTGATCGCTCAATTTAGATGGAAACCTTTCGTTTATCGAAAGGGAATTTCACTTTTATAAGTGGACCTCTCGTTCATGGAAGGAATCAAGAGGGGGTTTTGACTTTGGTACTAACTGTAGGAAGCTTTGACCAAATGAGTAGTATGAGTGAGGGCACAAATAACAATGAGAATGTTGATTTGTACAAAATACTCATTTGGGGGTTTTGGTGTCAAGTGATAAGATCTTGACATGAAGGAGGTTTGATGATTACCATGGATCGGTAGGTTGACATTTTTTGATGTTGTGTCATAACTTTAACAGTGGGAGTGTTAAAGACTAGACACAGTGGGAGTTTGAATGATTTTAATCCATTAAGAATTTTGGTGGACCAACTGTCAACTGATTTGATTAATGTGGGATTTTATGGTAGAAGATTGTGAGTCATCGAGCACTTCATGATTACACCGTAGGAGTTTCATGAAAGAAGATTGACCAAATGGGTAATTGAACCTCACCTCAACGAAAGAGTGCTTGGAAAGTCACAGTGGGAGGATTTTACTTATCTTGGAAAAGATTAAATAGCCTCAATGGGAGGATTTTAATCATCTTGGAAATGATTAAATAGCCACAGTGGGAGGTTCTTAATCATTTTAATAATAATTAAGAATGGATTATTTAGATGATTATCTTCTATCTGGAATAACCAATCGTTCTCCGGTTATCCTTAAAAATACCCTGTACAGTATTTTCTAGGAACTTTCATTTAATAAGTTATCCCGAACATACCAGGGATAGTACTTTTTTAGGAACTTCCCATTTATTGGTATCATGAGCTTGTTATCGTCTTGAGTGATCAGGCGGTATGTACCGTTTTAATAGACTGACTCTATTACAAAAGGTCCTTCCCATTTTTGTTAAAATTTGATTTTCTTCTTGGAATTGAGTATCATTGTTCGCCGAACAGCAAGAACCAAGTCTCTTTCCTTGAAGCTTCATTGTCGGACTTTCTTGTCAAAGGCCCTCGAAATTTTGGCTTGGTAGAACTCAATTTGTTATTGAGCTTCTAAGTGTTTTTTATCTAACATCTTAAGTTCTTTGAGACATTTTTGATGTTGTTCTTCCATTGTTATACCCGTTGTGAGGGCGATACGGAGGGAAGAAATTTGGATTTCCAACGGGAGGATGGTTTCACACCCGTATACTAGGGAATACGGAGTTTCTCCAGTAAGCATACGGATAGTGGTGCGTTAAGCCCAAAGAGCTTCACCAAGTTTATCATCCCAGTCTCGCTTATTGATTCTCATAAGCTTTAACAAAATCTTTATGATGGTCATGTTGAAGGCTTCAGCCAATCTGTTCGTGGTAGGATTATATATACTGTCGATGAAACATATTGAATTCTAAATTTTCTATAGAACTTGATGAAGGCATTACTAACAAACTGGGGGTCATTGTCATCTATAATTCGTCTCGGAACACCGTATCGGTAGATAATATGATGTTTGATGAATTTGATGATATCGTTTATCTTTACTTCTTTAAGTAGATTTGCTTTGGCCCACTTGGAGAAGTAGTTAGTGATTGCTAAAATAAAGTGATCACCTTTGGCGGATAGAGGAAAAATAGAAGCAATGACGTCCATCCCCATATCTCGAACGGAGATGATGTAGTCGAAGGGTGAAAATGCTCCAGAGGCTGGTGCATATAATTTGTATGTATTTGACACGCGTGACATCGTCGAGCATAGTCAACTGTGTCCTTGACTACGGTTAGCCAATAATATCTCATTCTTCTAAGTCGATCATAGAGTATGGGACCAGAATGGTGTGCGTCACATGTTCCATCGTGCGCTTCTTTGAGTGCCTCTTCCGCCTCTTTGGTTGAAAGACGTTGGAGTAGCATACCGTCATATGCACAATGATATAGCGTTTGAGTCACTGTGTTATAATAGAATCTCGGTGCCCTTCGTCGGACTGAGTTCCTTTCCTTTATATCTTCCGGTAAAATACCATGCAAGACATAATCAATAATGGGGAATCACCAATTTTGAGGCTCAAGTTCGATTCTGGTTGAGTGCACATCTTTGATGTCTAAAGCACAATCTAGTATAAAAAGCTGGTGAGTTCTCATCATAACCAGTTGTTCTGTCTCAGGAGGCTGTGTTAAAGATACCGCTAATGCTGCCAGTACATCTGCATATACGTTCTGGAGACGCAGGATGTACTCGAAGAAGAATTCTTCAAATGAGTCTGCCATTTCGATAGTCGCCTGGTGGTACAGGATCAAGCCTTGGTTTCTGACTTTGTACTCTCCTCGAACTTAATTGACTATCAGTTGAGAATCACCAAAAGCTTCGAGTTATTCGACCCCCAACTCTTTAGCGAAATTGAGCCTAATGAGTAGCGCATTGTATTCGACCACATTATTGGAGCACGACTTAGTAAGTGAATAGATTCGAAGCAATATATGTTTCTCCGGGGAAACTAGAACGACTCCGACTCCTGAAGATATTTTCGAACATCCGAGAGTGTTCACCACATTGGTTGCTCGGGAAGCACCGTCGAAGTACAATTTCCACACTTGTTGATGTGAAGTAGTATTGACTTTGTAGGTTTCATCCGGCAAATCATCATACAATTCGGCTGTATCCTTTGTAAGGTTGGCCGCTAGAAGATCATAAATTGTTTGCCCTTTCACTGACTTTTGTTGCTTAAAGTGCAGGTCATACTGGGATAGGAGTAGGGCCCATCTCCCTAACCTCCAATTCATTGAAGTCGGTTGTGTCATGAACACTCGGACTGGGTTGACATTGGAAATGACGTAGATCATCTGTCCAACCAGGTAGTGTCGTGTTTTTTGAATGACGAATACTAAGCGAGGCACTCCTTCTCGATCATCGGATATCAAGATTCAGCTCCTACCAAAGTACGACTCAGATAATACACTACTTTTTTTGTGACCGTTGTCATCATCTTGTGCAAGTAAAGCACTTAATGAGTGGTTCGTCGCTTGGACATAAATCAAAAATGGTTTACCCAATTTTAGTGCAACGAGGACATAAGGATTTTCCAGATATGCTTTGATGTCTTCAAATGCTTTCTGACAGACATCATCCCAAATAAATGATACACATTTCTTTGTGAGCTTGGAGAATGGTTGGCATTTTTCGGAGAGGTTCGAGATGAACCGACGAATATAAGCCAATCGTCCTTGTAATCCCCTAAGGTCTTTGAGGTTCTTTGGGGTTGTAGTTGTCATATTCACTTTATCAGGATCAATATGGATACCCTTTGTGGTGATGACAAATCCAAGAAATTTACCGCTGGATATTTCTAGAAAGGATTTGGTAGGGTTCATATTCAATTGGTGACTCCGCATGAGATCGAACTGTTAGACTTAATAGAAGATGTATATCGTGATTGTTAAGTCTGTAACAAGAATATAATATTTTGACGAAGATACACATGTTTTGCAATATATCCAAAACCATAACTTGTGTATCCATATATATATATATGACTATATATATAGTTATATATATACACATTTTGGTTATATATATATATATATATATATATATATACACACACACACACACACACACACACACACACACACACACACATATATACACACACACACACACACACA
>BQKN01063088.1:67499-81578 GCA_022839385.1 Asparagus kiusianus
CACACACACACACACACACACACATAAGTTAAGTTTTGGTTTCTATATATATTTAGTTATATATACATACATGGTTTTTGAGTTTTTGAGTTTTCAAGTTTTAATATGAAACAATTGAATACAATTGAAAATACATTTCTTATTTCATACTTATATGCATATATATGATTTCATCAATATCTATTTTATATAGTTCAATAAAATCATGTTTTACTGCATTATATGTGTATTTTGATAAAATACTTATTGTTTATAGACTTCATAACAATAGTTTATATTTTTTTCAAGTCTATAAAATCATTTTGTATTGTTTCAAAACATGTTTAAGCTAAAATATCAAAACTCATATGTTCACATTTTTATGTTTTGGACTATTTTGCAAAATAATAATATTTTTTATGTTTTGTAGCATGTGTATTATCATGTTTACAATCATTTCCCAAAGTTTTATATTTTTTTGGAATTTATTTGATATTTGTAAACAGGTTTTTAAATTAGAAAAACTGCTTACAAAACTGTCATTTTCATATATCTGTTTGCGGTCGACCGCCACGGTCGACCGCGCCTATGTTTTACCCTATAGAGCTAGCAGAGACTTTTACGGTCAACCGTCAAGCTAAAAATTTCCACGGTCGATCGTCACGGTCGACCGCAGATGTTTCTGGAAATTTTCTCAATCTCTAACATGGCTCGCGGTCGACCGCGAGAATTTCACGGTCGACCGTCATATGCCCAACGGCTCTTTTTGTACAGAATCAGAAAATCTGATTTCTGGGATTTTGTGAGATTTGGTTTGGGGTTTTTGCTGTTGGTTTCTCTTCCTATATAAACCCCTTAAACCCCTTCTACTAGACATGATCTAAGAAGTTTTTTAACAAAAGTTTAACAATGGTTTAAGCCTGTTTTAGTTTGTTTTAAGTTTGGGGTTTGTTTTTACAAAGAGGAGCTTACATCAGTTGTTGAGGAGTTCATCTTCAATATTTCATCATTCTCTCTTTGTGTTTATAGAGAAATTTTCTAACTCTTTTTTCTAGCAATTTTATTATTGATTTTCATATTCTTATTATTGCTAGTTTGCTTTCACTCATTATTTACACACACCCACATTGAGCTTATTGTATTTTCATACATAGTATATTTGGGTTGGTGAGTGTTGTAACAATTGAGTATGAGCTTTCATTGTGTTCTCATCCATATTAGAGAATAATCATTTATTATATTTGTGCTTATTGTGAGATTCACTTTGTAATACACTTGTATACCAAGAGAAGTGTGTGGCGAGAGTCAGGGATCGTCCCAAGAGGTGTGGCGTCGGTTGACGAACCTAGGGAGAGGTTGTATCCGAGCACTTGAGGGAGACACGTCTAGATCCAACACTTGAGAGGGTGTAGAGTGGGATTGCAAGAGTGGTGATTGTAAAGTTTTCGATTAGCTAGAAAACCGAGTGTGAGGTGTAAACGTTGTTCGGGTAAGCGTAAAAAACCTGGTTGTGTTAGTGGATTTCACCTCGGGAGTGGGGAACGGAGACGTAGGACGGAAGGTCCGAACTCTGTGATTATTTGATTGTGTTTGTGTGTGCTTTAACGTTCATTTATATTTGTGCTCATTGCTCATATCGCCTTTGTCTCATTAGTTAGTTTGTCCACTTCTTTGTTTACATTATTTACCCTTGTGTTGTTTATATATCCTTGCTCATATATTTGTAATATCTCATTGCTAGGATATATTCATTAGTTCACATTACCTATCCTAGCTCATGTATCTTATTGTATTTTATACTTGCTAGGATAACTTATTAATTAGTTTTAATTGGCATAAAATCAGATTAGATTAGCATAAGACCCTAATCACCCCCTTCTAGGGTCTAACACGAACATCATCTTTAGGTATTTAATGTGGTCGTATTTGCTGTGGCTTTTTACAACCAAATCATCAACATAACATTCGACGGGCTTCTGGAGATATTCCTGAAAAATTTTAGTCATCGCCCGTTGGTATGTAGCGCCCGTGTTCTTCAAGTCGAAGGGCATAACTATGTAATAGATGATGCCAAGCGGTGTTCTGAATGCGATATGCTTTTCATCATTCGGGTACATCTTGATTTGATTGTAACCCAAAAATCAATCCATAAAGGACATTCTCTCGAATCCGTATGTGTTGTTAATGATTACATCCGTGATCGGAAGAGAGAAATATTCCTTTGGGCAAGCGGTGTTCAGGTCTCTGAAGTTGATGCATATCCTGATTTTCCTATTCTTTTTAAGAACCAGGACAATATTCGCTAGCCAGTCAGGATGTTATTCCTCTCTAATGAAACCTGAATTGATTAATTTTTTGACTTTAGCCTCAATCGCGTCCATGATCTGTGGACAAAACCATCTCTGTTGTTGCTTGACAGGTTTGACATCTGGTTTGATGCTGAGGCAGTGCGTCGCTACGTTTGGGTCAAGTCCTGGCATGTCCTCATAATTTTAGGTGAAAACATTGATATATTTCCTAATGAGGGTAATCAACTCTTCTTTTTCGTCTGGTGGAAGACTATCGCTGATGAATATGGGTTTCAGATTGACCTTGTCGCCCATGTTCACTTGGACCACTTTGTCTTCGGTGGGAGGTTCCATTTGTTCGAACCTATCACTATATTATATATTCAAGTGATGGATCCAAGGATCTTCCCAAGTGGGCATTTGATCATCTTCCTCCGTTGTGGTAGGATCAACCGTAGCCATGTTCGACATTAGGCCTCTGAATATTTCTCTAAGGCTAACGTCGGAATCCTAATCTTTAGAATCTGACGAATATCCATCTCTACTCGGATTGGATGACTGGTTGATGACTTGCTAACAACATTCATCATCGGATGAAGAAATATAACCTAGACCTCTTTTATATTCGAAATAATTATCGGGCTTACCTCTTGGTACATAAGTAGGATAGGGTGGAACCCGGATACCTTGACCAAAACGAAGACCTTCACCGAGCGTGAGGTTGTATCCTTACTTCTTCATATAGTCACGTGCTTGTGAGCTGTATCTGAAGAAATTTCGTCCAGGCCCTTCATCATCAGTATTGATTTCCAAGAAGAGATTGGAGGGCGTGGATGACTCCCCTTTACCAAAGATTATTTCTTTTCCAACCCCCTGCCTTTGCAGGTAGGACAAGGGTTATTCCGATGGAGTCTTGGATGCGCTTCTTTCTCATACAAGACGACCGAAACGACATGTGTATGTCAGGGTTATTATACAATTCCTGAATTATATTAGTAAGAAAAACCGAGTACTCTAAATCGTCATTTATTGCATGATCGACAAGTTGCTAGTTACGATTGTCATCTGACGATTCGCCACTGTCAAGATCGATTGCAAGAGGTTTAATGTCATGGAATATAAGACCTTCGTCATAACGAGCCCAGTTTCGGTATCAGCTTCTTCTCCGCTATATGTGCCTTGGGCCGATGGTTCAGTATCAGACTCAACACCATAAAGAAGAGAATCAGTAAAGTAATTTTCCAACCCCTTAAACGGTTGCTTACTCGCGACCACTGTCTTGACCTCATTATTAGTGTCAACATATTTCAAACACTGCTGGAGAGTAGAAGGAACTATAACGTTGTTAAGGATCCAAGTTCGACCCAATAGCAAGTTATAAAAAGTCTCTGCATTGATCACGTAACATGTGACTTCGGACTTCAAATCTCCAAGCTGGCACTTCACTTGGATTTTTCCCAACGATCTGGATCCACTGGTATTAAATCCATAGATTATAGTGCCTGTGAAAGCTAATTTGTTGGCGGGAATTTTGAGATGATACATCAATCGAAGTGGTATGATACTAACAGCGGAACTCAGGTCAACTTAGATCTGGTTGACAATGCTGGAGCCAATGTATCTGGTGAAATACAAAGGCATGTTATGTTTTGAATTCCTCACTTGCATATCCTTCTTGGTAAAAGTAATGCAAGGGAATCGTGTGGCCGTGAGGTTGTAGTGTTGAACTGATGACTCTGGCTCCTTAGGGATTAGCTTAATCTGAGTGAGAAACATATCAGAATCAATCAAGGCTTCTTGTAAAGCTTTCCTGATATCTTTTGAGAGGTGTAGCAACTTATATAAAGTGATTCTCGCTGGGATATTGGCTAACTGAGCCATGACATCGAAACGGAGTATTCAAACTTTCTGGTTTATCTCTTCCAATCGGTCGATTGAAACGAGACTACTTCGAAACTTAACCCTCTTTGTGCTGAGACTCTTTCTCCTTTTGTTTGGGAATTGCCTACTACTGGGGTTTCTGAGCAAGTGTAGGTGGAGTTGTAACCACCCTAGTTCAGTCAACGTTTTGGCATTCAGATAAGAAGTTTCAGGATACTTGTATCGATATTCGTTCCCACTCCTGGTAGCAAAGACTTTATATTTCTCTTCAGAAAGTGGAAAAGTAAGGAGCTTTCGTCATCTTTTTCAGGGATTGCAGTAGCAGGACAACAAGATTTACCTTTGTTCTTAGCCTTCTTTTTAGAAGAGAACCCTACCCACTGTTCATCTCGAAACAGATCTGGATGGACCCAAATAACTTCACCATTAGGTGTAGTGTGTGGTAGGAGTCCCTTCTGATGTTGTCAATGAGGGTCGTCGTTCACTACCTTCATCTCTACCTTCGACACGGGCTCTGGCTGGAACCATGATAGAGGGACGGAACCAAAATTGATGAATACTACATTCGCACCCACTTTCTTTTCCTTGGGTTTCACAGTTATGATGCCAGCATCGATCAAGGCTTGAATTTGATCTTTGAGAACATAACAAGCCTTAGTAGGATGGTGAACTCTTCTATAATAAGTGCAATACTTCGGATCTGAGGTTTTCCTAGCTTCCTCTTCATTCGTAATTGGTGGCAGTTTGATCTTGTTGTTGTCCAAGAAATACTTAAAGATAGCCGACACTTTATCCTCTTTAAAGGAATATTCCTTCGGAAATCTAGGTTCTGAAGTCTTTGGTTGCCTTGGAGGTTGTTGTGCTTGATGTTGTAATTGAAATGATGACTGCTACATTGACTGTTATTACGGCTATCGTTGTGATGTTTGGTGAGCATCAACAATGGTTTCAGGACCCTTTCCTCTTCCTCAAGGATTAAAATTTTACTTTTGAGGATTGTCTACCGGCTGACCCCTTTCAAGCTTCTCCTTTTGAGAAAGCGTTCGGTCTGTTCACCACGCATCTTCAATTCTTTCCAATACTTAGAAGGCACAACTCCTATGGCTTCTAAAACATCCAAGGAGAGATTATTATGACACGTTTGGAGGATGAACTCTTCTGTGATCGGGTCTCAACAGTTCATTGCTTTATTCCGGAAACGTTTGACGAAGTTGTCAATTGACTCTCCATCTTTTTTTTCTCATCTATTAAGGTTCCAATTGATACTTCAATGTCGTCATCGAAGGAATTGGTGGGGAATAAGTTTACCATATCGTCCTAACTGTTAATGCTTCCAGGCTTGAGATGTCGGTACCAATCGAAAGCAGCCCCACGAAGGGTGCCAACGAATGACCGGACCATCAAAGCTCCATTTTCAGAGACCATACCCAAATGAGACTTGAAATAAATCAAGTGTTGAGTGGATGAACCTTTCCCGTTAAATGGAGTGAAGTTAATCAGACTGAATTTTGGCGTGTATGAAATTGGCTCCCACTCTCTCGGGTATGGGTATGGAATACCCGTCTTCTTTACTTCTTGAGTCGACATTAAAGCATTCACTTTGTTCTCGAGCTCTTTCATTTTCTTTTCCTCTCCCGTACTTTCTTCGGGGGATGTTGAGGAGGTTCAACTGGACCACCCCCAGCATTATTGTTGTTAGGAGGTATGTCGGCAAATATGTGTTCATCCATTTTTGTGTCACTATCAACCACGTTTGTTTGAACAGGCGTGGTATTACACCGGCTAGACTTAGCCTGTTGACTAGGCTCAGGTTGTAGATGAGATTGTTGAGTCTGTAATTCTCTCATATGTTACATAGTCAACTCCATCTCCATTCTCATCTCAGCTCTGATTTCTTCTAGCTGCTTAGCTAGAGCTTCTTACAGCATTTGAGCTAATTGATCAGGTGTGATGGTGAATGCATCTTTAGCCTATCCTACACTGGACATTGTGTCACGGAGGTAACTACAGAATAAATATCTGAGAGCTCCTCATCTGAAGACAACCCTTCGTGTATTCTTTTGTAGTCTATGAGTCTAGTGCACCTTAGTTGTAGCCGTGATATTCTTTGAGAGAGGCCCTGATCAACTTTTCCTCCTGGAGAAAAATTAGGATCAAAGTTGATTGAATATCATTTTCCACTATCTGTCATATTAATGGTGACTTCTGGAAGCTCATCATCTTGAACTGTAGATCTTCTCTTGCGAAAACGCCTCAGCTTGGGCTTTGACATTTCAGTAGAAAGTTTTTGGAATACAGAGACTCTTGGTGGTGAGGCTTTAGAGAAGCTACATTCAGATAATACTGCTTTGATGAGCCTCTCACATGCACAATGAGGGCTTGTTACTCGAACAATCCTCTTCCGAGACTTATTCTTACCTCCAGACTGATAGTACAACTCGTTGGTATGATGACCAGGGCAACCTATCAACTGTTGGTGTGGTTGGGCCTTGTTGACATTCTTAAGATGACTTATCATCGTCTTTGAGCGATCTAAGGTCATATCAGGAGTCACATGTTTAGAACTACCCCCTTGCAGGTGCGGAGTCTTAACGGGCTCCTGAGTTCCGATACGAACTCTCAAGCATGTGGAAATTAGAATTTCCCCTCCTGGGATTACTTTGACTTGGCGGGAGGATACGAACATCCCCCTATGTGAGTAGTCACTTAGGATTTATTCACCAGACCCAAGCATTCTTTGACTAGAGCTTTACCTCGATCCTCGTGCAAAATACCAAGGCGATCCGCTATTGTAATTCTAAACTTTGATAGGTCAGGACTAACCCAAGGCTTCACTGGTGGTATAGCGGATATGGTTGCAGTAGACGGATAAGGAACGGATGTAGACGGAGCTGAAGGATTGGCCTTGGAGGCTGATCTTTGTCTGAGACACTTGCTAGTGTCTCGGACAGAGCTGCCTCTTCCGAGATAGTGACAAGTGTCTCGGATACAGTCCCTTTGGCCGAGATACTGCCATGTGTCTTGGTTGAAGGTGGCAGTCTGAGATTCTGATTTTTACGTAAGTTCAGATTTTGGGATCCAAACTTTGTGAGTTCTTTGTGATTCTTTGGACACCATTTCCTTCTTCCCTTCTTGTGTTTGTTACAAGAGGGCACAAGCACGAGTGGTGTTTGCACGATGCTTTTGAATGTGCTCTTTGAGGGTCGAACGAGCTCTTTTGACGAGAACACATTCCTCCATTGTTAACTTAGTAGAAATATGAGTGGTTTTTCGTTGAGGTAACTGGACCACTCATTATTTCCTCGACTCTAGATTCGCGTAGTAGTGAACCCCATCGACATTGCTTTTCTGACGAGCTCTCTTCGTCAATGCCGGTGGATTTTGATTTAATGACTCTTTAACTGGAGACGAGTCATTGTTGTAGGGTCAAAAAATTGATATTTGATTGATTTCTTATGTTAAGAAATGGATTCGATCACTTGGTATGAATCCCTTACCATCACTCACTCTCTCTCGATTACAGAGGAAGAGAAGATTAATTTAACTTCTCTTTTATTTAAAAGTGGGTTCTTGGTGGCGAAAGGATGCTTCTCTCAATGCTCAACCCAATATTACTTCCCGTTGATGATCAGATCAAGATCACAAAAAGCTTCTGATCATGAGAATACGAACATGAATCTCTCTTTACGCGATCGCCAAAATCTTTTTCCTAATGTCCTCTTTCCATAGCTGCTCATGGCTATTTATAAGGTTTCAGCACATAACCAACATGCTAAAACTATTAGTAGAGGGCACAAGTGCCTCCTTCAATTCAGCTCATGTTAGTTATTAGGGGCGAAACATGCTCCTGGAACTTAGCCCATGTGGCTGACTAAGTATTCGGAGCCATTACAGTTAGATCTCTAGCTGACGATGAGCCTCATTGTTTGGCAAAGTTCATCTGATTGAACGAGCCTCAATATGCAGCGAAGTTCATCTTCTAAGGCTAACTTTACAGTATATCGACCTCTGTCTTCACTAACGTCGTCTGACAAGCTTCGTACTCACTAACGAACTTCGTCTTCGATAGCTGAGTCCACTGTGAAGCAAGTCTTGTGAATTTCCTTTTTGACGTGCTTCATCTTAACCAATGAGATTCACATCTGGTGATGAGCTCCGAACCTTGTATCCAATGACGAAGTCTGAACCTTGAGCTTCAAATCTTGTATCCAATGACGAACTTTGAACCTTGTATCCACTGGTGAGCTTCGAACCTCGTATCCACTGGTGAGCTTCGAACCTCATATCTACTTGTGGGCTTCGAACCTCGTATCCAACGATAAGCTTCGAACCTCGTATCCACTGGTGAGCTTTGAACCTCATATCCAATGACAAGCTTCAAACATCGTTTCCATTGGTGAGCTCGCCGAGACTCATTGCGTGGTGAGCCTCGTCTTTGACCAAAACGAGGTTTGTCCCTATGACGACCTTCGTCATATCTTAAAGTTCAGTATTTTTAATGCCTACAAAACCCCCTTCAAAGTTTTCAGACTTGAATTGGGTTGTATAGAGTCTGAAACACTTTGAATCCTATTAGGACGAACTTAGTCTCATTGTTCGCAATTTAATGATTCTGTAAGCTTCGCCACAAAGTTCAGCAATTGGCTGACCCTTATCCTTCCATGTGAATATTGTCAGACCCACACCCATATGACACCTTTCAGCCTTATCAACGGTAACTGTTACGCTCCTTTTCTAGGCCTGATAGGTGACTGCTAGCTGGTGCCTTGAGATCTCCTCTGTGGATCTCGCCCGTAAATCTCGTTGGGAAAGGGATTCATCCAACTATCTCAATTGAAGATCTCGACTCTTGATTCGATTTCTCCCACCTTTATATATATGGCGTCATCATACGAAGAGTCCTTTCTTCTTCTAATCACTTGAGTTATCAAAAACCTTCATCTCCCAAATTTTGAACTTTTCTTCTTGGAGAACTTCCCATCCAAGACCAATGGCTCCTAAAACCGTCGTAAACAAAGGCAATGGCAAGAAGGTCGTCGGTCCTTCAGATGATTCCGCGGCTTCACCCACTTTCTTAGGTCATAGATCTGAATGCAAGATCTACGTTTCAATGTAGATGAACCCTATCTATTTTAGACTTAGGTTTCTTGAGGGAGATGAATAGTTTCTCTCTTTCTGAGACGATATTCATCTAAAAGATGACGTCTTTTGATTTGACAAAGTTCATCGTCTTGACATTTTTGTCTTTTTTGATGAACCTTGTTTGCCAATTGAACTCCATATGTCCAACTGTGTTGGCTATTCTGATGAGGTTTATCCTTAGTGTCTGTCAAATGAGCTTTCGTTTGACAAACAAACTTCGTCTTCCCTGACGACGTTCGTTAAATCGACAAACTTTGTCTTCACTGACGAGGTTCATCCAATATACAAAGTTAGTTCAACTAACAAAGCTCGAAGTTCGTTGTTAGATGAGGTTCGTCTATTTAACGAAGTTTGTTATTGGACAAGGTTCGTCTATTTAATAAAGTTCATTATTGGAATGACCTTCGTATCATTGGGTCATGACTCATTCTCTGGACTAACTTAGTTTGTCTCTTGTGCAGTTTTGCATCCCTCTGTTCCAATTCCACCACGTGGCACTTTTGGATCAGATGGTAGTGAAGCAGCGGAATATGACTCACATTATTTCTCCCTTGAAAGCATCCCTATGTTCGGGGATCGAGGACAAGAAGAACTTTAACTTCTTTTTGAGCCTTCGATTTCCACTTTTAGGCGTTTGATCACAGACGCTCCTTTAGAATCAATCGATCGTCATCACATCGTGAAACCTGTTTTCCTATTTGGAGACTCTTCAGAGGATCCAAACTTACTGGAATTGGGTACTTATCGATGGCTCAGGATCGTGAACGGGCAACACATGTTCTTGCCCCGGATGGAGCGCGATTGTTCTCTCACCGCCTTGAAGATTGTTTCCACTCCAAGGAAGATTGATTGGGACTTAACCCTAACATAAGATGGGGTGATATGTGGTCATTTCTCCAGAAGCAGCATCAAAATAGATAGTAGCAGTCGCTATATAACTGGATTGCACCTGGGACTATTTCAGAGAGATCTATCCGTCGGTGAAACAGCCGAGGAGGCTAACACTTTTGGCCGTGCTTTATTTAACTTAAAGGGGTAATTCCCGGCTAAGGACTTTAGGACTTCCAGTTGGTCTCGATAGAGTCCTACCTAGTGGTGGCCTCGTATTACCGAATACATCTTGCAGGAGAATCAGGAAGACTTGCAGATATTTAGGCTTTATGTGGCCATTAGGGAGACACAACTCGGTTTGAGAAATAACTCTCATCAATTCTTCGGTGTGTTGGAGTTATATAATCCTGACACCCGCACCTTCTTTACTCTAAACAGTGAATTAGGAATTCCTCTTCATAAGATGGCTGAAGTCTCTGAGTTGCCATACGGAAGTTACCCTTATGAGGAGTATGTCCCGGGGTATAAGGAATTAACCGATTTAGAGAAGGAACACCCTCAAGTGATTGAAACCTTTTGGAAGTAATGCGTTACTACTACATTTGTATCAACATGGAGGGACGGGCTGATAAGAAATGTGAAAAGCTTCTCAACCATAACATCTTGGCACATTACCTTTTTTAGAACTTGAATTAGAAGAAGAACCCCATAGTACCACTAGGTCCTTGTGAGGCAGGCAAACTGTCTCAACACATACTTGATAATCTCCCTATGTCTTATGTGACACCTTCAGATAAGCATGGTTACCCGGCAGACACGAGATTTGATAGTTACTTTTTCTAATGTGGGGAGTCAATTTCCTCCAAAGCCTTACTGGCGGGATATCTCATGTTATAGCTCGAGCATATTGTCATTCCGTCTGGTAGCTTTGATGCATTGCCGAGTAACTTGCTTTGAGTTTCCAGCTGATATTTCAGAATGTAATATTTCTCCTTTCTTTTTGCATAGCTTCCCACATCTCCATATGAGCTTGTCATAGCTTTGCTGAGAGATACTGATCCAAGCAGGGAGATTTTTCGTGTGGATCTCGGTCATTTCATTTCTTTTTTGAGCGGATGATTGAGAAGATCCTTGATCGGGGTATTCTTTTGATATGTTCCGGCAGTCTCTTGATCGTCATATGATGATGCTCAGGGAGGAAAGATATCCAGATTTGGTTGATCTTCTCACTGCAGACTTAGCCACACTAGAGCGCGAGCTCCGAGAGCTGGGGGAGCTACAGGCTACAGGTGCTTCTTCATATGTTGCTACTCGGTTGGAGTCCTAGCTGAAGTAGTAGCGTGACACCCGGATGTCCCTTGGGGATGAGCTTCAGAAGTAGGAGAGTTATATCATGTAGATGACAATGGTTCTCTTGAGGAAATACAAGAGCATGGCTGAATTGCTTAGCTCTTTGGTCTTGGTCGACGAGAAAATTGCTGATCTTAAGAAGGCCCTGAAGCATGCTAAAGATTCTCGTGCCGTTCTCGCAGGCAAATTATCTGATGCAGAAGACTCTCAAAAACAGGTACTAGAGAAGTTAAATCCTGCTAAGGAAAAGCTAGCCACGCTGAAAAGCAAAGCTTCAAGTGTATTGGATGCCACTAAAGATTTTGTCCGGGTTGAGTTGCAGACTAAGCTTGAGGACTCTTATGAGAAGGAGATCTCTATGTTGGAAATTCAAATTTGTGGTCGTGAGATGTATTTGGATTGGTAGCGCCACATTTGTATCTTTTGATTTGGCTTCATTATGAACACAAAGTCTTTTGTTTAGCATATTATGATTTTTATTCCATCTGGAACAAATAATTACGATACTTATAGGATTTTTGGCAAACTCTCAGCCTCTAACTGATTTGATTTGAATTTACCAACTACTGTTAGAATCGAGCTAGCATGTGAATTGTCTGAGTCCTTTTTACATGTAACGTTATGCTAAGAGAGTTAATTCTGGTGTCTTTTTCATGGTGAAAGACTAACTGAAAATGCGTGTTAGGCATAGACTTATCTCTGTTTAGGAGTCGATATAAAGTTCCCTATGCATGTGAGATATAGATTTGTGATGTTGAGAGATTGTGTCTTCTCTTAGGGCAAAGATGAACCCGATGCTAGAGAGGAAGAATTTTATATTTTATCCCCAAGACTTCTTTTGGGGTAAAGACGAACCCGATGCTAGAGAGGAAGAATTTTATATTCTATCCCCAGGTCTTCTTTTAGGATAAAGACGAACCCGGTGCTGAAGAGAGAATTTTATATTCTATCTCCTGCTACAAAAGAAACTCAAAGTAGGATCTCTACTTTGAGAATCTGGAAGGTAAAACTAAGAGTGAGTTCTCAACTTCGAGAATTAAAAAGATCCAGATAACCCTAACTTTGATAGGATTGGTTACCTGATCTAAAAATGAATTTCTCGTTTATCGATATGGGATTCCGACTTTGGCCCTAACTTTTATAGGTTTGACCGAAGGGGAAAGAGTAGAACCTTTTCGTTTATCAAAAAGATGTTCTGATTGTGGTCCTAACCATTTAATGATTTGACCAGGTGGGGGTTATTGAGATGACTCTAACTTTTATAGGTTTGATCGTTCAACTAGGGTGGAGGCCTTTCGTTTATCAAAAGGGAAGTCTGTTTTTTAAAAGTGGACCTCTCGTTTATGAAAGGAATCGAGAGAAGATTTTGGCTTGGGTAGAAGGTTTGACCAAACGAGTAGTGGGAGTGGGGTATAAATAACAGTGGGGATGTCGATTTGTACAAAACACTCATTAGGGTTTTTGGTGTCAAGCGACAAGGACTTAACATGATAAGGGTTTGCTAATTGCCATAGATCAGCAGCTTGAACTTTTGAGTAGCATGTTAGGACTTTAACATTGGGAGTGTTAAGTGCACAAACACAGTGGGAGTTTAGATGGACTCAACCGAAAGAATTTTGATGGACCTACTGTCAGTTAATTTGATCAGTGAGAGCTTTTTGGTGGAGGATCGTGAATTATCAAACACTCCACAGTTACATCATAGGGTTTCGTGAGGGAAGATTGACTGAATGAGGTCATTGAACCTCATCTCAACGAAAGAGTGCTCGAAAAGTCACAGTGGGAGGGTTTTAATCATCTTGGAAATGATTAAATAGCCACAGTGGGAGGTTCTTAATCAAAATTTTTTTGATTAAGAATGAATCATTCAATTAGCTGATCTCGGGTTATCCTTAAGAATACCACGCATAGTATTCTCCAGGAACTTTCTGTTAAATAGGTTATCTTGCACGTACTAGGGATAGTATTTTTTTAGGAAATTTTTATTTATTAGCATCATGAGCTTGTCACCGTCTTGGGTGATCAGGCGGTATGCACCATTTGAGTAAACTAACTCTACCACGCATGGTCCTTCCCATTTGGGCTAGAATTTGCCCTTCTTCTTAGAATGGAGAATCATCGGTTGTCGGACAGTAAGAACCAAGTCTCCTTCCTTGAAACTTCATTGTCTGACTCTTTTATCAAAAGCCCTAGAGATTCTGGTCTGGCAAAACTCAATTTGCTGTTGAGCCTCTAGGCACTTTTCATCTAACATCTGAAGTTCTTTGAGACGTTTCTGATGTTGTTCCTCCGTCGTCATCCCTATTGCGAGAGAAGTGCAAAGGGATGGAATTTGGATTTCCAAGGGAATAACAACCTTGCATCCATACACTAAAGAGTACGGAGTCGATTTGATAGGCGTGCGGACTATGGTGCGATAGGCCCAGAGAGCTTCACCGAGTTTGTCATCCCAGTCTCGTTTATTGGTTCTTACGAGTTTTGATAGAATCTTTATAATTGTTTTGTTGAATGCTTCAGTCAATTCGTTCACAATGGGATTGTATGTCGCCGATGAGACGTCTTTGTTAGACCCTAGAGGGGGGTGATTAGGGTCTTATGCTAATCTAAT
>BQKN01063088.1:85896-101354 GCA_022839385.1 Asparagus kiusianus
GGATCTGGAGTCTGCAGACGGATCTGGGACTGCAGGCGGATCTGGAGACTGCAGGCGGATCTGGGACTGCAAGCGGATCTGGAGTCTGCAGGCGGATCTGGGACTGCAGGTGGATCTGGAACTGCAGGCGGATCTGGAGTCTGCAGGCGGATCTGGAGTCTACAGGCGGATCTGGATCTGCAGGCGAGCTTCAAGCCGTTAGGCGAGCTCTAGAGCATGGATCGAAGAATAGGTCGCAACTTTCAAACCGTAAGTCGGAATTGGACGAATTACATATGAAAATCGCCTATCTCGACGAGACGAGGCCATCCGAACTAAGCCGAAGGCTTTGGTTTGCTGCCTCTGTTTCGCCAAATTCCTTACGGTTTGGGAGATATCTGCGTTTTTCCCCTTTTTGCTATTTCGGGCGAGGTTTTAGCAGTTTTGTTCTGAACTTCTTCGATAAGGATTAAAGGCAATTTTTATTGCCTACAGTAATCAAGCCTAGCTTCGGTGTCAGCTTCTTCTCCACTATCAGTGCCTTTGGCTAATTGTTTAGTATCAGATTCAGCACTATAAAGAAGGAAATTAGTGAAATAGTTTTCCAATCTCTTAAACGGTTACTTATCCACAACCACCGTATTGACCTCGTTATTAGTGTCTATATATTTTAGACACTGGTAGAGGGTGGAAGGGACTATAACATTACCATAGATCCAGGGTCGACCCAATAATAAGTTATAAGAAGTCTCCGCATCGATCACATAGCACGTGACCTCCGATTTTAAATCTCCAAGTTGGCACTTCACCCGGATTTTACCCAATGGCCTAGACCCACTGGTATTGAATCCATAGATAATGGTGCCTATTGAAGCCAACTTGCTAATGGGGATTCTGAGATTGTACATCAATCGGAGTGGTATAATGCTGACAGCAAAACCCGGATCGACTTAGATCTGATTTACAATGCTGAAACTGATGTATCCGGTGAAATACAACGGTCTATCATGCTTTGAGTTCTTTGTTTGCATGTCCTCTCTGGTAAAGGTTATGCAGGGAACTGTTTGGCCGTGAGATTGTAGTGCTGAACTAACAACGGCTCTTCGGGGGCTGGCTTGATCTGAGTGAGAAACACATCAGAATCAGCCAGAGCTTCTTGCAAAGCCTCCCCGGTGTCTTTAGATAGACACAGTAACTCATATAGAGTTATCCTCGCTAGGATATTAGCTAATTAGGCCATAACATCGAAACGGTATGGAGTGTTCAAACTTCTCGATTTATCTCTTTCAATCAGACAATTGAAATGAGACTGCTTCGGGTTTTGAACCTTTTGGTACTGGAGTTCCTTTTGTTTAGCTACAGCCTCCTTCTGTTTATTGGTTGATGGCTGCTAAGATTCTTAAGAAGATTTTGGCATGGTCGTGATCATCCCCTGCTCTGCTAATTGATCATCCACCTTGGGATAATTGAATCGATACTCGTTCTTGCTTCTAGTGACAAAGGTCGATTCTCCGCTGGTCACAAATGATTCATGCTCATCGTCGGAAAGCAGGAAGGTAAGGATCCCTTCGTTATTTTCCTCCGGAATTGCTGTGGTGGCACAACAAGACTTTCCCTTGCACTTAGACTTGGATTTCTTCTTAGAAGAGGACCCCATCCACTGTTCGTCTTTGAGCATATCTGGATGGACCTAAAGAATTTTTCCATTCGGGGTCGTATGTGGCACAAGCCCCTTCTGGCGTTGTCCATGAGGATCGTCATTGACGGTCTTGATTTCCACCTTCGTCATGGGTTCTGGTTGAAACTATGTTAGGGGAACAGACCCAAAGCTGATAGTAACTACGTTCGCATCCACCTTCTTTTCCTTGGGTTGCTTTGTAGTGATGATCTCGACGTTAATTAGGGCCTAGATTTTATCTTTGAGCGCATAACACGCCTTGGTGGGATGATGAACTGCCCTATGGAATACGCAGTATTTCGGATCTGTAGTCTTCTTAGCTCCCTCCTGATCAGTGATTGGAGGCAACTTGATCTTGTTGTTCTCCAGAAGGTATTTGAATATACCGGGGACCTCGTCTTTCTTAAAAGAATACTACTTTGGGAACTTTGGTTCTGCGGTCTTCTATTGCCTTTAAGGTCTCTGTTGCTACTGAGATGACGAGTGTTGTGGCGCTTGTGGTTGTGCTTGCTGCTGAGGCTATAGTTAGAATGTCTGATTCGCGTCCACTGTCTTTGTTGGCACCTTCCCTCTACCACGAGGGATAAAGTTTTGCTTAGGAGGATTCACTACCGGTTGGCCTCTCTCAGCCTTCTTCCTTTTGAGGAAGCATTCGGCTTGCTCCTGCACACCTTCAGATCTTTTCATGTTTTGGATGGCGTTGTTCCTATGGCTTCTATAGCACATCCAAAGAGAGGTTGTTGTGACAATTTTGGAGGATGAACCCCTCTGTGACCGGGTCTCGGCAATTCATTGCCTTGTTCCGGAAGCGTTTAATAAAGTTGTTGACCATTTCTCCGTCTTTTTGCTTCTCATCAAACAATGTGCTGATTTACACCTCAGTGTCATCATCTAAGAAGTTAGTTAGAAACATACTCTCCATATCGTCCTAACTGTTAATACTTCCTGGATTGAGACGGCAGTACCAATAGAAGGTAGCTTCGTGAAGGGTGCCAACGAATAACCAAACCATCAATGGTTCATTACTAGAGATCACGCCTAGGTGGGACTTGAAGTAGATTAAGTGCTGAGTGGGGGGAGCCTCTCCTGTCGAACGGCATGAAGTTGATTAGATTAAACTTTGCCGGATATGGGATCAATTCCCACTCTCTTGGATAGGGACACAGAATACCAGTCTTCTTTACCCCTTGAGCAGACATCAATGCGTTGATCTTGCTCTCCAGGTCTTTAATTTTTTTCATCCTCACTTGTATTTTTCTTCGGATGATTTCGGGGAGGAACAACTGGGCCACCCCTAGCATTGTTATCCTCAGTAGGACCACCCCTAGCATTTTGGTCAACAGGAGGGGTACCAACGTTAGGATTTTTATCCACGTATGAATCACTATCTGCTTGATTAGTAGCGTTACGATGGATAGATTCACCAATCTGATTTGATAAGGTTTGAATCTGTTGGTCGTGTACTTCCTTCATTCGCTTCATGGACAACTCCATCTCAGCTTTGAATTCTTCTTTCTACTTTGCCAAAGCTTCTTGAAGTAATTGAGTCATTTGCTCAGCGTTGATCTTGAACGCTTCACATGATCGTCCCGTGCTGGACACCGTATTGTCAAAAGCGACTATGGAGTTGGCATCTGATGCTTCATCGTCTGAGGAGTGTTCTCTACTCGGCCTAGGTCTGATAGTACCCGACCGTAACCAAGTGAGATGATGGGATGCCACTGGAAGGGGATCGGGATTGGAACGTCATGTTGGCTTCCCCTTATCGGCCATGTTGATGGTAACTTCTGGGAGTTCGTCATCCTGACTGACTGATCTTCTTTTATGAAAGCGTCTTGATTTAGATTTGGGCGCTTTAGTGGAGTCCTTTTAAATACCGAGACCCTTCGTAGAGCGGTCTTAGGGCAGTTATATTCTGATAATACTACCTTGATTAACTTTTCACACGGACAATGAGAATCCGATTCTGGGATACTTCTCTTTCGAGATTTTCTCGTACCCCTATCCTGATAGTACAACTCATCAGTGTTGTGGCCGGAGCAGCCTATCAGTTGTTAACTTGATTCTCCAGGTATGACGTTGTCATGTAACAGACACGTCTCCTTCTGGGGATGTAACACATTGTTAGCATTTTTAGGAGTCACACGTTTAGATCCACCCCCTTGCGAGTATAGAATCTCAACGGGCTCCTGAACCTGGACACGCAACCCCAAGTGGGCGGTTACAGGTGTTTTCCTGATATGTGATGGCTTCAACTTATTGGGAGGACATGTACGGCCCCCAGCCAGAAGAGTCGCTCGGGATTTGTTTACTGGATCCAAGCGTTCTTTAACTAGAGCTTTGCATCGATCCTCATGCAAAGGACCAAGGCAATCTGCCATTTTCATTTTGAATTTGGTCAGGTCCATGCTGCCATAAGGCTTCATCGGAGATACAGGATCAGATAGTGTGGGATTAGAGGCTGTCAGTGGCTGAGAAGCACGTACGAAGCTGAGACTAGGTGCGAAACACACCTGGTGTTTTGCACCAGGGGCGAGACACTCCTAGTGTTTCGCACCAGGTAGAGGTAGTTCGGAGGTTTTCTGAGTTGAGTTTGGCGCTATTTTGGCCTTCGACACTCAAATTTGCTTAGATTTTGGTAATTCTTTAGCCACATGTTCCTTATGTAGCTCCTGTGCCTTCTGCACGAGAATATGTGCATGCGTGAGAAGTGTGCAACACTTCTGGATGCGCTCCTCGAGAGTCGAACGGATTCGTGTGACTCGAACCCACTTGTTGGTTGATGGTTTGAAGGAGGGATTAGTTGCTTGTTGTGGATGCGGCTTAATTGCTTGGCACCTCCTAAAGTCCTAATCCGCTTGATAGCGGAGTTTGTCAACCTATTCCAGAGCTTTAGTGAATCGACAAGCGGGGCATTGGCTCTACCTCTGACGAGCTCTCTTCATCAGAATTGGTGCGCCTTTAGCGGGCAACTCCTTAACTGGAGGGGAGTTGTCGTGAGTAGCAGATCTGGCTTCCTTGGATGTTGGAGAGGCGATTGGGTGAGAGTCATCGCCCTGGGTCTTCAGATTCGGAGACCAACAGATCTTTTTCAAAGAAGAGACATTCCTATGCTTGCAAGGGGAGGAGGATCTGGAGGAGGAGGATGAGGCGTACTCCTCGAACTTCTGCTGGTCGAATTCATACTCAACCTCTGCTTCAACTGGGATCTTGATCCTTGGTTGCGACACTCCGCACTCGGTAGCGAGACTGTCGGCTCCCACTGTGGTCACCAACGTGTTTGCGTCGAAAGTTGGTTTCATTACAGAACTCATTACAACGTTTATTGTTTTAAAACAAGTTCAAAAGAGTGAGCCTTTTTATAAGATTTTTCTTACACAAATAAAACGAAGAAAATTACAACTTCCTATAAACACACGTAGAGGACGTTTATCACCTACTGCTTGCATAGGATCTTTGCCTATGCCTGGGACGCGTTAGTCCGTAGACCACCAAGAAATCAAATATGAGTTGAACGGAATGAAGGCTCAATGTTCTTATATCATAAAAGACACAAGAACAGAAGTAAATCCCTCGATGAAGCGAGATCAATACTCTTCTCAAGATCAAAACAAAGTCCGATCCCAAGGAAATGGCTGAAGGGTTGAAGGGGTTGCAAATCTCTCGAGCTCTTCTTCTTTATATGAAGAACTCGCCAAGAACTCGCCTTCTGATCTGAAATTCATGCTCCTCCTCTCACAGGGTTAGCAACTCGCCTCCAGGTCAAAATTCTTGATTTTCCGTGTATAAGGGCCCTAGGGTTGTATTTATAGGCTTCCGGATGTCCTGTTTTTGGATAAGAACTCAAGATTTAACCTTATCTTCGGTTAGCAACAGCTTTAGCAGCTCTCTCACATTTAAGGATAGCCTTAAGGTAGTTAGGGAGGTTCCAAAACTGTCAAAACAGATCAAAAATTATCGAAACGTATCCCAAAAGTCCTAACAGGTGCGAAAGACTACGTGTGTTTCGCATCAGTGCGAAACACTCTTAGTGTTTCGCACCATGTGTGAAACTCCGAGGGTGTTTCGCACCATGTGCGAAACACTCTTGGTGTTTTGCATATGGATGCGAAACAACAAGGGTGTTTCGCACAACAGGTGCCAAACACGAGGTCGTTTGTCCATTGTTTTTGCTGTTTCGCGCGTTCCGTTGACTCATACGCTTTGTCGACTCGCTTCATGAGCTCGTTCGCTTCTTCACAGTATCAGATGATCCTCTTTGACTCAAATGATGACGTTCATCGCCTTCTCTTCATCTCGAGCTACGAGCGGTAATCTATAGGTAATTTTTGACGCCTACAAACCTCATCGCAAAAGCCAACACTAACATAACCCACTCATACATAACCAAACCCAAAACCCCAACAATCCTCAATATTACAATGCCATCCTCATCTTGCACATAAGACTTCATATTCTCAAGAAATTCATCGGTCCTCGAGAAGATGAGGAGGGTGATGGTACCTTGGAAAATGGTGGTGATGGCAGTGGTGGCCATGTGGGCCGCATGGGTCCGGGATGATGAGGTTGCTAAGGAGGAGGAGGAGATGGAGAGGATAATGGTGAAGAGATGGAGGAGGATGAGGAGGAAGCCGATAAGGGAGGGAGGAGACGGAGGGAGAGGGCTAGGAAAATGCAACTTGTGGCGGCACCGATGAGGATGTAGTTTGTGAGGAGGAAGAATTTGTGGGTTTTTGATGTGGAGTTTGAGAGGTTGATGCCCATTTTGGAATTTGGGGGAGTTTCGTAGCGGTATTTGGGGGAGTCGAAGGGGAGTAGGGTTTGGATCTCGAGGGAGGAGGCGGAGAAGTTGCGGAGCTTGAAGAGGGCCAGGGCGTTGAAGGCGAGGTAGACGAGGTGCTCGTGGGGGATCGAGAGGCGGTTGAGGGAGCGGGCGACATCGACCTTGTCGGTGATGGAGCGCCACTGGACGCGGTTGAGGGATGCGAGCTCGTAGCAAAGGTCGAAGGGCGAGGTGAAGAGGACGACGGAGGAGAGGGGATCGCTGATGGTTGAGGGCATTTGGATTTTGAGATGATGACAGAGGAGGAAGAAGAAGTTGGGTTTTGGGGAGATGACAGTGATTTTGGTGGAGGGGTAAACTTGGGTTTTTGGGTAAAAAACATATAAAATGGGACTAATCATGAGCTGGAGAGGCTGCGGCACAATTTTATCAAATTGTGGGGGCTGCGGCACATAGCTAAAAGTATGAGGGGCTGGGGCACATTGCCTTTTAAAATTTTGGGCATTGGAAGCAATTTTCTCTTCTTCTTCTTCTTAAAACTCGAACCATGGATATCTAGAATTAAACATATTTCACGAACATCATCACATAATTTCCGCCAAATTTTAAATTTAAAAATTAATAAAAAGAAGAGATAAGAAGTGAGTCTGTTAATAAAATAGTACATAAGTTTTACTGAAAGGTACATCTCCAAATATCCCTCATCACATCTTCTAATTAACAATTAAAAAAATTTCACTTGTCATTGAACTCACACTAGTGCTCGTTGGTCTTGCTTACAAGGCCCAGCCCAAGAGTACCATTAAGCCGAAGCAAGAAATGATTTAGCCCACCTAAGCGGCGCATCTTTGGTTCAATCTCTAGCTTAAGATTGTAACTAGTGGTTCAAGCTATTTCGTTATAAATTTACAGGACCAACGTCTGCTAACAGAACAATATATATTGATTTGATTTTCCAAATACTATTTTAATTCTATTAAAAAAATCATATCATATTATATCATATCATATCATACTCTTTTAAAAAGTACGAGTTTGAGAAAATCTTTCGGTAGACAAAATTACCATTGGAATTCAAATACTAAATTACTAAGTTAATTTATTTAAAAATATTTATCCATAACCGTGCTTTTATAGGAATAGAATTCCTAGGATTCAATTTAGTGCCTTTATTTAAAAATATTTATGCATAACCGTGCTTTGACCCTAAAGGTGTTTTGATAGGAATAAAAATCCTATAATTCAAAACTGAACTTTTTTTTAAGTATGCTGAGTTACTAATTTAAAATCATTACGATATATAACATAACGAAGCAAGGTGAAAATATAGTATTTCAAAGTTTAAGAAATTATACTATTATTATCTAAATAGAACTATATTTGTAATTATTATCCTCTCACATGTAATATCATACACCAATATATATATATATATGTCAAGAAATTAGAACAACTTCCATAACACTTTCATCTCCTTCTACAGGTATATGTCTTTGTTATTTTCTTCTTATTAGATTAGATTATCTTTTTTATATCAAGTCTATTTTCTTATTCTTAGATTAGATCAGAATATTTCAAAGTAATTAATTGTATAGTGTATTTGATCCTTTTTCGGATCAAGAAATTACAACAAATTTCACAACACTTTCATTTCCTTCAACATGTATGTGCCTTTGTTATTTTTTTCTTATTAGATTAGATTATTTAAATAGAACTCTATTTGCAATTGTTATCCTCCATTTCAAGTCTATTTGCAAAGGGGTGAAGGGCCTTGTCCTAATTTGAGTAGGGTTCTTATTGATATTATAGTTGATTAGTTAATGTGTCGTTGCACAAGGCTGGGAGTCCAGGTTGTTGAAGGTTTCATCTCATCTTTTAAGAATTGTTCAATGAAATCAATTGTACATTTCCTTTTATTATTAGGACTATGAATCCAACCCAACTTTAAAACAAATAAAATCTTTTTCTTAGTAGGAGTTAGTTCACGTGTCAACTATATATCACAGGGACGCATCCTCGGTATTAGAGCATCAATATTGTATAGAGAAGCGCTCATCAACTTTGAACGTTGCGGATTGAAAGTATATACACAATTTATGCTCTTCCCTTCTTTTTCTTATTTATTTGTTCAAACTACTCTTTTTTTTGTGTGTTGCTTTACATTGTAGTGATTGTTAGCCATCATGTTTTGATGATGTTTTACAACCACTATTATCGGTACTAATTGCTTATTGAGTGAAAATGTAGTGAATACATATATCAAGCATGTTAGTGCCACAAATGGAGGATTGGATGGAATATGCGCTACAACGATGATATCCAAAAGAGGAGGAGGCATAGTGATGAAGCAACGTTATTTCAAGAACACCAAATTCAATTAGTAGCTTCATCCAACTCAAGCTATATCAAGACTCAAGAATTATATTCTCGTGAGGATATTAGCGAGTTTTTATTTTTCTCTCTAGTGCTAGAATGTAGGCAATAGTTTAGATTTCATCTGAAGCTATTGGGATATCAACACACATGTTTTCATACTTATAGTTTTGAACGTATTTCACAAAATACTATTTTTCACAAGTATGAGGACCTATTTGCAAAATTCCTTTTCCAAACAATTTGTTTTTAGTTTTAAAAATATTTTACAAAGTTTTATAATTTTCAGAAGTCAAATGAATATTTTACAAATATTTTAAGTAAGTCAAAAACTGTTTTTTGGATGTATCAGATTGCGGTCGACCGCCACGGTCGACCGCACCTGGTTTCATTCGTCAGTGGGCAGCAGAAACTTTCACGGTCGACCATCGCGGTCGACCGTGAGATCAAAATTTTCCACGGTCGACCGCCACGGTCGACCGCGAAAGTCTCTGGACTTATGCTGAGTTTCTGGTCTGTCTCGCGGTCGACCGCGAAAAAGTCACGGTCGACCGCCGCTTGTTTTAAACGGTCATCTGGTACAGTTTCTCAGTGCCAATTTCACACGATCTCAGCGTAGTTCTGTTTCCAGGTTTTGGGGGATTGGGTATGGGTTTCAAACAGCTATGATTTTCTACTTAAACCTATACTCTTCTTCTTCCTCATTGTCCCAGCTCTTTCAAAATCTTTCAGAGAACGTTTTTTACAGAGCAATATTTTCAAACCTGTTTTCTTTCTGAGTTTTTGTGTTTTACATCCCAGCTTCAGTGTTATCTTCTCTTTGCCATAGGGACATTGTAAAGAGAGGGTTCTTACACCATTTCTACTATTTTGAGAGCTTGATCATGTGTAGATCAATTGTGTGGGAGTGTGATCTAGTGAGATCAACTGTGTAGTGTGAGATCGTGAGGGGATCGCTGTGTAGAAGAAGTTCTGGCTTTCAAACCGGGTTGTGTAGTGGATTTCTCCTCGAGAGTGGGGAGCGGGGACGTAGGTCAGCGGACCGAACCTCGTTAACACATCGCGCGTCACAGGATAACGATTCCTAACCCTATCTCCTCTATTTTGATTGCTTTTGGATATTGTGTTTTGCTTGTCTTAATTTTATTGCACAATTATAGCCTTGTGACCCTAATCACCTCCCCTCTAGGGTCTAACCATTGGTATTAGACCTTGGTCTCTATATTAGTTTTTGGTTTAATCACCTTAGAGAAAAGATCTTATGGAGGCTTTAATGAATGTGCATATGCTAGAAGGACAATCCACCACTAGACCACATCTTTTCACCGGTAGTAATTTTGCTTATTGGAATGCTAGAATGAGGATTTACCTTCGTTGTATTGACATTGACATCCTAGAACTCATAGAGAAAAAAATATGTAGAAAAGCCCAAAGTCGAGACTATGACCGATGGAGAAAGGCACCAAGCCAATCTCAATGCAAAGGCTATGAATGCCTTAATTTGCGGTCTTTCCCCCAATGAGTATAATAGGGTTTTCACGTGTGCAACCGCATACGAAATATGGGTGAAATTATGTATTACACATGAAGGAACCACCCAAGTTAAGGAATCCAAAATTAGTGGGCTTATGCATGAATATGAGTTATTTCAAATGCTTCCAAATGAATCAATTGATGTTATGTTTTCTCGCTTCACTAACATTATCAATGAATTGCATGGTCTTGACAAGAAATTGACTATTCAAGAGATGAACTACAAGATTCTCCGTTCATTGACTCCGATGTGGGAACCCAAGGCGACGGCGATAGAAGAAGCTCATGACCTTATCACTCTACCTCTCGATGGCCTCATCGGCAAGCTCAAGGTTCATGAGAAGAAGCTCAAGGGAAAGGAGAAGGAGGAAGTGCCCTCACGGAAAGTTGAGGAGCCGTCACCAAAATCTAAGACCATAGCTCTCAAAGGAGCTAGTGATAACTTCTCTTCGTCATCGGATAGTGAAGTTCATTTTTCTAGAGAAGTGGCTCATCTCTCTAGACGAATTTCTAGACTCATAAAAATGAACAAGAAATTTAACCCCCGATCTAACAACAAATTTTCTTCATGTGTAGGAAAATGTTTTGAATGTAATGAACCGGGCCACATCGCTAAGGATTGCCCCAAGCTCAAGGAGAAGTATATGAAGTACAAGAAGAAGAAGGCTATGTATGTCGGATGGGAGGAATCCGAACCAAGTGATTCGGATAGTAATGAAGAAGGAGCTAAACTCGCTCTTCATGATCCCAATATTTGTTTCATGGCCCTTGAACAAGAGGTAATATCCGACACCGAGAGTGAGTCCTTTTACATGCAATGTGATTTAGCTACGGTTTTAGAAGAATTGAACATTAAATTTAAAAGAATGTCAAAGGAATTTTCTTCTTTTAAAAAGTTACATGCTTCTTGTGATGTGAAACTAGAACAACTAGAAACCTCTCTTGCTCTAAAAGATGAATTGCTAGGAGATCTCGATTTCGAGAATAAGCAATTAAGATCCAAGATTGAAAGACTAAAAATTAAGAGTGGTAGGATTAGACCCACTCATGCTCATGCTAACCATCATCACCATGGTAGAAATAGGTTTCATGGTTCTCATGCTCATACATACAAAAGAAATTTTGTGTGCACATATTGCATGAAACATGGTCATATTTCTACTCATTGTAGAATTAAAGATAATTATGAATTTTATGGATTGACATGGGTACCCAAATGTACCAAGTTTACTAACCACCAAGGACCCAAGTTTTGGGTACCTAAAGTTACTACACCTTCCTCTCTTGTAGGGAACATCACGGCAAAAACGTAGAGAGATGTGGTACCTTGATAGTGGTTGCTCTCATCATATGACGGGCAACAAAGAATTATTTACAACCCTATCAAGGATTGAAGGAGGTAGCGTCTCCTTCGGTGGTGGTGAGAAAGGTAAAATTATTGGTATTGGTTCTATTGGTAAGAAACCTTCACCCGTTATAGAAGATGTTTATTTGGTACATGGATTGAATCATAATCTTCTTAGCATTAGCCAATTGAGTGATAAAGGTTTTGATATTTCCTTTAAACCGGACAAATGCATTATTAGTATGAATGGAAAAATTGTTTTTGTTGCTAATCGCAAATCTAATGTGTACATTTTTGAGATGAATGAATTAGTGAATCAAGATGTGAAGTGTCTTGCGGTAATTGATGAAAACCCTTGGATTTGGCATAAGAGGCTTGGACATGCAAACATGGAATTGATATCAAAATTATCTAAGAGAAATCTTGTAAAATGGTTACCTAACTTGCACTTCATCAAAGATACCATATGTGAAGATTGTGCCAAAGGTAAACAAACAAAATCTTCTTTCAAATCCATCACTGAGGTATCGACTTCTAAACCTTTGCAATTACTTCATCTTGATTTATTTGGTCCTATGCGTGTTACCTCTCTTGGAAGCAAACACTATGTATTTGTGATTATTGATGATTTTTCTCGTTTTACATGGATAATATTTCTTGCAAATAAAAATGATTGTTTTGAAGAATTTTCTAATCATGTTAAAAGAATTAAAAATGAAAAAGATTGGAAAGTTGTTAAAATAAGAAGTGATCATGGAGGTGAATTTCAAAATGATTTTTTCTATGAATTTTGTGCTCATCATGGTATAACTCACATGTTTTTCGCTCCTAGAACACCACAACAAAATGGTGTTGTTAAACGTAAAAATCGCACCATACAAGAGATGACAAGCACTATGCTAAATTCTTTTGATTTGCCAAAATATTTTTGGGCGGAAGCCGTCAATACGGCTTGCCATGTTTTAAATCGTGTTTTAATTAGACCAAAGCTTAAGAAAACTCCTTATGAACTATTTTATGAAAAAACTCCTTTTATTGGTTATTTTCGTATCTTTGGTTGCAAATGTTTTATTTTAAATACAAAAGATCATCATGACAAATTTGATTCTAAAATTAATGTTGGTATTTTCTTAGGATATGCACCTTGAAGTAAGGCTTATAGGGTCTTCAACAAATGAACTCTCGTTGTTGAAGAATCTATAAACGTTACTTTTGATGAGACTAATGTTGGTTCTCAAGTTGTTTTACCTAGGAAAGATGATGATGATGATGTTGAGGGAGGATTGGACATTTTACAAATCAATGATACACCCTCTATAGAAGCACAAAAGGATGTGGATAGCTCCAATGCTCATGAACAAGTTGAACTTCCTAAAGCTTGGAAATTCGCATCAAACCATCCAAAGGAACAAATAATTGGGAGCCCTTCACAAGGAGTTGTTACTCGCTCAAAAGCTTTGAGTGAGTGTGGTAATGTTGCTTTCTTATCTCAACTAGAGCCTAAAAAGATTAATGATGTTTTAAATGATGAATTTTGGGTTTTGGCTACGCATGAAGAACTAAATAATTTTCAAAGAAATAATGTTTGGAAACTAGTTCCTAGACCTAACAATGCTAGTGTTATTGGTACAAAATAGGTTTTTAGAAACAAACTTGATGAACATGGCATTATAACTAGAAATAAAGCTCGTTTGGTTGCCCAAGGATACAATCAAGAGGAGGGCATAGACTATGACGAAACCTTTGCACCAGTTATAAGGTTGGAATCTATTAGGATGTTTTTGGCATTTGGTAGCTTTAAAGATTTTAAATTGTTTCAAATGGATGTTAAAAGTATATTTTTAAATGGTTTTATAGATGAGAAAGTATATGTTAAGCAACCTCCTGGTTTTATAGATCATGCTTTTCCTAATCATGTTTACCGGGTTCAAAAAGCTTTATATGGGTTGAAACAAGCTCCTAGAGCTTGGTATGCTCGTCTCTCTAGTTTTCTTGTTGAAAATGGTTTTTCAAAAGGAACAATTGATAACACTCTCTTTATGAGAAAAAGGAAAAATGGTTTTATTTTAGTTCAAATATATGTTGATGATATCATTTTCGGTGCTACTAATGAATCTTTGTGCAAGGAATTTTCTAAAGTTATGCAAGATCATTTTGAGATGAGTATGATGGGAGAGCTTACATTCTTTCTTGGGCTCCAAGAAAAGCAAACTAAGGATGTGATATTTATTTCTCAAAGCAAGTATGCTAAGGAATTGGTGAAGAAATTCAATTTGGAGAATTCTAAGCACACGCCTACTCCCATGAGTACAAGTGTCAAGCTTGATGCGGATGAGAGTGGTGAGGACGTGGACCAAAAACTATACCGAGGTATGATAGGTAGTCTTTTTTATCTCACCGCTAATAGACCCGATATCATGTTTAGTGTGTGTGCATGTGCACGTTTTCAAGCTTCTCCTAAAACATCTCATTTAATTGCGGTTAAAAGGATCATTAAGTATGTTAATGGAACTTTTAATCTTGGTTTATTTTATCTAAAGAGCACCTCTTTTGATTTATATAGTTTTTGTGATGCCGACTTTGCCGGATGTAAGGTAGATCGTAAGAGTACGAGTGGAACATGCCAATTCTTAGGAAATTCACTTGTTTCTTGGGCTTCCAAGAAACAAAATTGTGTTGCATTGTTCACTACGGAAGCGGAATACATTGCCGCCGGCTTATGTTGTGCCCAAGTTTTGTGGATGAAATAAAGCTTAGTTGACTATGATTTGAATTTTCAAAATATAAAAATCTTTTATGATAACACTAGTGCTATTAATATTTCCAAAAATTCGGTTTTGCATTCTAGAACCAAGCATATTGATGTGCGTCATCATTTCTTACGCAATCATGTAGAGAGTCAAGATGTATCCCTAGTGTTTGTTGACACAAAATCTCAATTAGCGGATATATTTACTAAGCCGCTTGGCGAAGATGATTTTTGTCGCATAAGAAATGGCTTGGGCTTATGCAATATGCTTGCTTGTTTAGTTGCATTTTGCATACATTTTTCTTTACCCCGTTTTTTATGGTGACAAATGTGGAGAGAAATCTCCTCATTTGTTGCATATATTTAGGGTGAGCTCATAGATAGGGGGAGCACCTATCTATAAGTTATATTTATTTTTGTTCTTATATAATGGTTGGTTGTCATTATCAAAAAGGGGGAGATTGTTAGCCCTTATGTTTTGATGATGTTTTACAATCACCATTATCGGTACTAATTGCTTATTAAGTGAAAATATAGTGAATACATATATCAAGCATGTTAGTGCCACAAATGGAGGATTGGATGGAATATGCGCTACAACGATGATATCCAAAGAAGGAGGAGGCATAGTGATGAAGCAACGTTATTTCAAGAACACCAAATTCAATTAGAAGCTTCATCCAACTCAAGCTATATCAAGACTCAAGAATTATATTCTCGTGAGGATATTAGCTAGTTTTTATTTTTCTCTCTAGTGCTAGAATGTAGGCAATAGTTTAGATTTCATCTGAAGCTATTGGGATATCAACACACACGTTTTCATACTTATAGTTTTGAACGTATTTCACAAAATACTATTTTTCACAAGTATGAGGACCTATTTGCAAAATTCATTTTCCAAACAATTTGTTTTTAGTCTTAAAAACATTTTACAAAGTTTCATAATTTTCAGAAGTCAAATGAATATTTTACAAATATTTTAAGTGAGTCAAAAACTATTTTTTGGATGTATCAGATT
>BQKN01063091.1:0-14988 GCA_022839385.1 Asparagus kiusianus
CTGAGGGAAGTGATCATTGGCTTACGCCTATAAGAGGGAAGAGCAAAGCGGGCCCCGGTGCAGCCCGCCATGGTCCACAACCACGCTCGCACGCCGTCAACTAGTCCTCCCTCAACCCTCAAACCACGGCTGGGGTTCCCGATATATAGCTGGTCATAGCCGAATTGACGAGCAAAGCGGCAAGGGAGGTAAGGCTCTATATGGCATCAGTTCTTCACCCGGAAGACAAGATATCCGACGCGGATGTTTACCAACCAACGGAAACAACCTATGTCAAGAATGGTGCGGTTACTCCTGGGTTTCTCCTCATCAGTCAAAACGTCGCCATAACGACCCGAAAACTGAGGGAAGCACTTAAAGAACTCCCAGCCCTTGCGGACTTGAAGCTCCTGCTGAACATCCTCGAATTTCTTCCCGAGCCATCTGCTCTTCTCCAACAGCTGCAGGTAGGGGACGGGAACATCGACGGCACTAGGCGCTGACATCAGGCCAGGACGGTGAAGAGCGAGCCACGCCATCAAATATGCGTAGGGGAGCTCAACCTTAGGACAGATAAGCTCGGTAGATAACTCAGTCCCCACCTGAGTGAAACTACTGACCACACTCCTGAGCCCGCAATGGATGCAGGCAACCATCGCCGGGAGCAGAGAAAGCTCTCTCCCATAAGCTAACTGAACCGCGGGAAAAAGCACCTCAAGAGGTAAGGTATCCGAAGACTGATGGGGAACAACGCATTTCTTCAACCATAGAGCCAAATAGCCTGCCAACAGAGCCCGAGGCTCGATGGATTTCTGCGCACGGCGGAGGAACGAACGAAACTTAGTCCCTGCAGGGAAGGCTCCCTCAGCGTTGGCAATGGTATAGGATTGAGCCTCACTCTTCTCCACCAACTCGTTAATCGCGGTGATAGTCAAGACGTCTAGCTCGCAAACGGGTATGCTGGAATCACCCTCCAAGTTCTGGAACAGATAAGTGGCAAATTGCTTCAAACTGACTTTCCTCTTCGTCTTCGCGGGAGGAGAAATCTGGATCAAGGAAGTGTGATAATGACAAGTGAGATCCCAGAGGGTGTCATACATATCGGGGTCATCTTGCTTCAACCGCCATAACTGCTGATTCGAAGGGAAAAACTCCTGATAAGGGTAATCTCCCATCGGAAGACCGGAGATCTGATGCATTTCGTGGAGAGCCAATCCTAACTCTCCGTCGCCAGTCAGGAAGGTGTTGCTATCAGGCATGTACGTCTCCAACAACGCTAAGAAATGACGGCAACTGACGGGGAGACCATACATAGTAGCTCGTATAGGAGCGTACAGACCACTGTTCTTCAGAATCTTCTCCCAACGGCCCAAGACGTAGCCGGTCATACGAGGCCACCATCCCTTGGGTAACGAAGAAGCCCAACCGTAGCACCGGTATTCCGGGAGAGGCAACCTTCTCCCTAGGAGAGCCAAGCGGTTCCTCACAGTAGGAGCAGCTGCAAATACCTCGCCTGGGGGTGCGGCATCGAGGCCCATGATCCCGGGTCGAAGGCCACGAACAGGATGATATCCGCCAGAACCAGGGTTCTTTCCATGTGAAACATACCCACACTGAACCCGCACAGCGTCATCAGTGAGTTTCCAAGGCATCCGTCTCTCCACACCCTGCCCCTCCAGATGAGTAAAGGAGTAATGGCGAGGGATGGAAGGAATATACAGAAGGGCACTCTCCTCAAGAGTTAACCAATGCTCCTCTGGGAGAGTCAATATGTCGGGATCCTCCACATGATCCCCGAACAAGAAAGCCGGCTTCTTCAAAGCCTGGGTGGACATAGCATCCGCGGTGAAAGTAGCATCGGTGAGGAGCTGGCGTAAACAGTGACGCCCTCCATCCAGTATCAAGCAACGAGATTCGTCTGAACGATCCCGGTCAAACTGCGGAAGCGGATCAATTGCTTGTCTAACAGAAGCCGAAGAGAAGACCTCACGGCTGCAACCGGTAGTAGCATGAGTAGGAAAGCTACCACCGGGAAAATCGACTGCAAAGAAACGGAGGGTCAGAATATCTATCTCATAAAAGAAAAATGAGATTGTTCACGGGATAATTGGCGAAGACGATTCCGAGTGCCCTACACCGGGAGGACGGTATACGTCATCACGTAATCGCGTGATAACATACACCGACCTATAAGGTGTAAGGCAACACGAGATCGCCCCAATATACCCGAAGACTTGAATTGGCTAAGCAAAACAAGTCTGAAACCTTAACCCCCGCGGGAGGGGTATCGGTTCTTCCGTCATGACCCGCGAGAGGTCAATCCGGGATACAAGAAAAGTATAAAAATTCTCACCCCCGAAGAAAGAGGTCGCTGGGGACGACGCTCTAGGAGCCTCCTCCTCGCTGTGCTGCGGGTGAGAGTGACTCCCAGAAGGTCGAGATCGACGGGGAGACATTACAAACCTGCAGTGAAAAGCAGTACATCAGGTACAATATACATACACGAGATATTAAAAGGGGAAATTAAGCACTTGGACTTGAAATCCTATAAGCAAATAGGATTTTATAGTTAAAGTCTAATTAAACCTACGAATTTCGTACACGCGGGACGATAATCGTCGTTTCGCGGTAAAATTTTGGTGAAATACCCAAAATACCCCCTGTGCTCAAGGCCAAGTTCAGGTCAAGGACACATGCGATTCGGGTCATGGTCATCATACTTGATCATCTAACATCCCGATACCCTATAATATTGATCAAATTTTGCAAATAAACCCTTTTGCAGAATTTGGCCAATTTTACATAAGTCCCTCCACGAGCTTTTGGTTTTACATCCACATGTCTTTACCAAAAGTTTGATCAAGAATTTGGGGTTTTAAACAATTCAGATTTCAGCCCCAAATTCGTGGCATTTTTGCAAATAAGCCCCCAAAATTTTTAATGGGCTGTTTTGCAAATAACCCCCTCAAACAACTCTTCAACCCTTTTTGCATAAAACACCACATTCCTTCATCAAATGGGCACAAACCCAAGTCCCAAAACTTCAGCTCATGTTTGCATAAAGCCCCCATGAAATTTCAGTCCTATTTTGCAAATAAACCCTCCATAGTTTCGGCCCTTGCATAAAACCCCCCAAAGAACATATTGCATACACAACCCCTATCTATTGCAAGCATAAAAATGCAATCTTTACAAAGAATAGAAGGATTGAAGAGGGGATCTTACCCAAATCAAGAGAGACTCCTCCGAGCTCGGAAATGGAAATCGAAACCTTCGTTTGGAAGAGGAGAAAAATCCGGCAAATGGGTATCCACCAAAAATCCGAGCTTGCTTCAGAGTTGATGGGTTCTTCAATGGAGGAAAGAGGTTTGGAGAAGAAGATGAAAACCGAAATGGAGGGGGCTCGGTTTTGAGGGGGAAGTTCTCTCTTGGAAATTCAAAATCAAGGGGGAGAGGGGGGACCATGTACAAGTGGACAACAAGACAAAACACCAAAAAGGGGGGGACCATAAGAAGGCAAGACACCCCTAGGGGTGTCTCGGCAAAACCGAGACACCCCAAAGGGTGTCTCGGCATTGCCGAGACACCCCATGGGTGCCTCGGCTATGTCGAGGCACCCCGGGGTGTCTTCGCCCGGGTTTTGGCCCCTACGCGGTGTTTTGATCCCCGGACAGCATCTTAAACCCCCGAACGATCTTTCGATCCCCCGATGTTCATTCTCTTCGCCGGCGATTGAGGATATGCGTGAACTTCATACTTCAACCCATGCGGTTCGAAACCCTAAGGTAAACGCCGGTCAACGCGTAACCTTAGGTCAACGCCGGACAGCGCGTTGCGTCAAAAGTCAACACGTGGCGACGAAAGTCAACACGTGACGACAAAAGTCAACCCATGCGGTTTCGAAACCCTAAGGTGAACGCCGGTCAACGCGTAACCTTAGGTCAACGCCGGACAGCGCGTTGCGTCAAAAGTCAACACGTGGCGACGAAAGTCAACACGTGACGACAAAAGTCAACCCATACGGTTCCAAAACCCTAAGGTGGACGCCGGTCAGCGCGTAACCTTAGGTCAACGCCGGACAGCGCGTTGCGTCAAAAGTCAACACGTGGCGACGAAAGTCAACACGTGACGACAAAAGTCAACCCATGCGGTTCCAAAACCCTAAGGTGGACGCCGGTCAACGCGTAGCCCTAGGTCAACGCCGGACAGCGCGTTGCGACAAAAGTCAACACGTGGCGACGAAAGTCAACGCGTGGCGACAAAAGTCAACCCACGCGGTTCAAAACCCTAAGGTGGACGCCGGTCAACGCGTAACCTTAGGTCAACGCCGGACAGCGCGTTGCGACAAAAGTCAACACGTGACGACGAAAGTCAACACGTGACGACAAAAGTCAACCCACGCGGTTCAAAACCCTAAGGTGGACGCCGGTCAACGCGTAACCTTAGGTCAACGCCGGACAGCGCGTTGCGATAAAAGTCAACGCGTGACGACAAAAGTCAACACGTGAAGACAAAAGTCAACCCACGCGGTTTCAAAACCCTAAGGTGGACGCCGGACAACGCGTAACCTTAGGTCAACGCCGGACAGCGTGTTGCATCAAAAGTCAACACGTAGCGACGAAAGTCAACACGTGACAACAAAAGTCAACCCACGCGGTTCAAAACCCTAGGGTATACGCCGGTCAACGTGTAACCCTAGGTCAACGCCATTCAACGCGTTGCAACACAAAAGTCAACCCCCAAGTCAACACGATGTGACAGGGATAGTAAGTTCAAAAAGTCAACTCAATGACACGAGCCAAACTCAATTCACCAGCTTAGACTCGAGACTCTAACGACGGCCAGGCGATAAACGCAGCGCCGGAACAACTTCGGTTATTCGACAAAGCACCGGATAAACCGAAGATCGAAGGAGCCGAGAGTTGAAGCGAACCACAGGTCCCGTAGGCCGACTGAAGGCTGGACCAATCATATCCAAAGTATTCCGGTCTCTTCTATAAAGGAAACGAGTCCGAAACACTTTGGAGGGGGTATCTGTAGGCATCAAAAATTGCCGATAGGTCCCCGTACACAGCTCAGTGTTAACGAGCGATGATGGAACGTCACTACCCGGTTCACAAGAAATTCAAACGACGTCGATGAGCGATTGAAGTCAACCGACGGACTACGTGAGCCGACAGAATGTCTGAATCACGGGGACACGGACTGACCGGAACCCCGTGATCATTGCAGTCGGACCAACGCCCATCGTGTACAGAGCATCCCACTCATAATCCAACCGTCGGGATCAACAGAGCTCTTCGTCCGAATTCCAACGCATCCGAAATCAGTCAAATCCGAGTTCGGACGAAAAGTCAACGCAGAGTCAACGGCGGGACAACGACGACACCTCGGCCCAGACCGAGACACCCCAAGGGGTGTCTTTGGCCGCGCCGTGGACACCTCCCCCCTACCCTCTTGAGTGCTATAAATAGCCCCCCTTGGCCCTCCATTAAAAGGGCTGATTTCTTTGGAGTTGAAGGCAAAGGCTCTGAATTCAAGGCTGAATTATCTTAGCCAAGGATTCCCCTTTGTTCGAAGCGGCGAAGCCCTGCCGGAGAGCAGAGTCTGAAGATTTTTGAAGCAGCGAAGCTCTGCCGAAACGAGGAGTAAGGAGTTCTTCATCAGTCTCCTTCATTCACCCCCTTCCATTTCCTTAGTGCTGCCCATTAGCGGTGACCACTAAGAAGAGCTATTATCTCGTTTTAGCCGAGATATACGCTTATAACTTCTAGATCTCACGCGGATCGACGAAGTTCGGTTTCTATATCCCTTTGCGGATAGACGAAACTCTGCCGGATTATACCGGAAAAGATCTTGAAGAATCGACGGTCCACGGATATCGACGTCCCCGTCACAGGCCAACAACCCACGCAAGCGAGACCGAACCAAACCGGGATCTCGTGTTTATTTTCGATAAAGTTGTAATATCTCTTGTTTTCATTTTAAACCCTGTTGTAACGATTGAAGTTGTAACAGATACCAAAGCAATGAAAACAGCAACTTTTACCGGAAACAGTACCAAACCGGGATCTCGCGTTTATTTTCGTTAAAGTTGTAATACCTTTGTTTTCATTTTACCCTGTTGTAACGCTCGAAGTTGTAACAGATCTCGAAAAAGAGAACATCAATGAAAACAGCAACTTTTACCGAAAACAAGCTGGCGACCACAGTGGGAGCCGCCGACCTCGCTGCCGAGATCGGAGTGACGCAACCGGCCTTCAAGATCCGGGTGAATGAAGAGATCGAATACGAGTTCGATCAGAAGAAGTTCGAAGAGTACCTCTCCTCCTCCTCCTCCAGATCCGCCTCTCCGCAACGGTGTAGAAAGAACTCATCTCCCAAAAGGGCTCGCAGGATCTCCAACTCCTCAATCCGAGACTCCACCATCGCTGCCACTACGCCCGTACCACGCAACGGCCCCACGTCGATCAGCGTGGTTAAGGCTGTAGATCCGGCCCTCACAACCGCCACAAAGGCGATAGGTGATGCTGCTCCAACTCCATCAAAGAGGGCACTCCAAAGGCGTCGTCAACGTCTCGCTCAACAGCTCGCCAAGGCCAAGGAGTCCAAAGATGGAGTGCTATACGCAGAAGACTTGAAGTCGAGGCAGCGACAAGAGCAACGGCAAGCAATCAACCTCCCCTCCAAATCAGAAGCAAACGAGTGGATCCGAGTCAAGAGGAACCGCTCCACGCTCGAGGAGCGAATCAAGAAGCGCCGCGCCCTACTTGCACATGCCCGACTTCTCCTAAAGAAGGCAGAGGAGATGCAGCAAGAAACGGCGGTCAAAACGCCGTCTACAAGCCGATTGGTGTGGGTTCCTAAATCGACACCAACACCTCAAATCAAGAAGGGTGAGGCTATCACCCAGAGTTCAGCCAAACCAAAGCCCGCTCCTCCTGTACCGGCACTCTCAACGGAGCCAGGTAAACAAGGGGATCATTCAAGATCCCAGGTTCCTTTGTCGGGTCGCCTCGGTCCCTTACCGGAGAACCGAGGTAGAATACCCGTCAAAGAACGGCTGGGACCATTGAAAGGTCCCCAAACTAAAAATCAGACTGGGGATGGAATCAATCCCCCTAAGAAAATTGAAAAAGGGAAAGCCCCTATCACCGACCGCACCGGGTTGCGAGTCGAACCAAAAGAGCCCGTTCGGTTTTTACGTTCACAAAAGCGTAAAATCGAACGGGCCACTCTTGAAAAATCTGACCAAGTGTTGCATTCTCCAAGGGAAGCACACTCATCCGAAGGTGAGCGTGTTGTATCGGGGAACACCCACCAGCACTCTGTAGGTTGCTCCAGCTACCAAGCTGATGAGCTGTACTACAGGGCTGGGGGTATTGGAAAATCCCGAAAAAGATTTATGCAGGATATGGAGCCCCGCTGCCCGTGTGCTAACATCATCAAGGCGGTGCTGTCCGAGTGTTGTTGCGACAGTCCCCCAAGAAGAATCTCGGTGTTCGAGAGACTCTCCAAGCCGAAGCGTTTCCACAAGAAGAAATTGCTCCGCCAAGGAGATGAGTATCCAAGAGTGTCGGTCAACATGACTGGCAGGGGAAATTCAGCACAACCCTTCAGCATAGAACAGCTGGCCGAGATATCCCGGTGCATGACACGGTTGCGGCCCGGAACCAGCGGCCAAAAGAACTACCAAAGGGTGCCAATTGGACTCTCCTTAGAAGAAGAAGAATCAGAGGCTGATTCGGATTCTTGCTCGGCGGTGGCGTCCGATGACACGGCCTCGAGTGCGGGTCAACCTTACGAATCACTCATGATCAGTGCTGAACAAGTGTCCAAGATACTTGAAGAAGCCCTGGCCAAGCAAAAGGAGAGCTTCAAGCTCCAAATGGAGATGACCCTGCAGCGAATGAGAGAGATGCACGACCAACAGATTGCGGCGCTAACGGTCCACCAAGGAGAACCAAGTCGGCGCAATCCAGAAGAGAGCGAACGGGAAGCGGATAATATCAATATCCCTCCGGTCAATACCGACAATGGGGGTGGTCCCGCAGAAGATAATGCCAAAGAGGACCACGTCACCTCTCCCAAAAGCCACTCAAAGGCCGAGACGAGCGATGACAAGAAGATGAAGGACCTGGAGAGCAAGATCAATGCATTGATGAATGCTCAGGAGGTAAAAAGATCCGGTATACCCTGCCCATATCCAAGGGAGTGGGAATCGATCCCATATCCGGCAAAGTTTAATCTAATTAACTTTACGCCGTTTGATGGGAAGGGTTCCCCTACCCAACACTTAATCTATTTTAAGTCTCATTTAGGAATTATTTCCGGAAATGAGCCCCTCATGGTGCGGTCATTCGTCGGCACTCTTCGCGGAGCTGCCTTCGATTGGTATCGCCGTCTCAAGCCCGGAAGCATCAACGGCTGGGATGACATGGAGGACATGTTTCTAACGAATTTCTTTGATGATGACACCGAGGTTTCAATCGGCACGCTGTTCGATGAAAAACAAAAGAACGGCGAGACGGTTGAAAACTTCGTGAAAAGATTCCGGAACAAAGCTACGAATTGCAGGGATCCGGTCAGCGAGGACTTCATCCTCGAGACGTGTCACAACAACTTGACGCTCGACATCCTTGAAGCCATGGGAATGGCGCCGTCTAAAACCTGGAAGGATTTAAAGATGCGGGGAGAGCGAGCCGAGCGATTCCTCAAGAGGAAGAAGGCGGAGAGAGGGAAAATACCCAATAATGCCCCGCAACCAAATTTTACCCCCAAGGGTAAAGGGAAGGCGCATGCAAATGCGGTGGTTGCAAATCAAGTCTTTGAGGTGCAAGCACAGCCGCAACAGCCGCAACAGCCACAGCAGCCGCAACAGCAGCAACAGAGGGCGCCTCAACAACCCAGGTGGCAGCAACAGCCCCAGAAGCAAAAGGTTGGGGAACCGAGGTTCCCAAAGGTCTATTCGTTCAAAGAGGATGAAATCCCGGGTATTTTCAAATACCTCGTGGAGAACAACAAGATCAAGCTGCCGCCGATTCAGGATCAAGAAGATGCCAAGAGGGTCAACGATCCGAAATACTGCGCATTCCACCGAGCGGTGCACCATCCTACAAAGGTATGCTACGCTCTCAAGGATAAAATTCAGGCCCTAATCGATGTTGGGGTTATTACTATGAAGCAGCCCAAAGAGAAGAAGGTGGGTGCAAATACCGTATCCATTAGCTTTGGATCTGTTCCCTCATGTTGGTTCCAACACGAGTCGGCGATCAAAGCGGCGGTAAAGACGGTGAACGATGATCCGCACCAACAGCGTCAGAAAGGGCTTGTGCCACACACAGCCCCAAATGGCGAGATCTTGTAGGTTCATCCAGACTTGATCGCAGATGAACAGTGGGCCGGGACCTCTTCCACACAGAACAAGAAGAAGTCGAAAAGGAAGGGCAAATCCTGTTACGGGGACTTTGCTATACCGGGGGTGGATGATGACAAAATTCCGACCTTCCCGCTTTCTGAAGACGAGCAGGAAGCTTTTACAACCCGAAGCGGGAATGAGTATCATTTCAAGTATCCGGATGCTACCGAGCAGTTGGGTACCAAAACCCCACCTTCCAAGACGCTGTCAGAACTGGGGATTTCAGCAATTCCCCCAACACCTGTGGTGGCTACAGAGAGAATCCCGTAGAAGGATAAGGGAAAAGAGCCTGTACGTCAAGAATCTCAGAACCCGAGGCAGTCTCGATTCAATCATCCAATTGGACGAGACAAACCAGGGAATACAAGCTCTCCGCCTCAATTCGACATTATGGCGCAATTGGCCAACATCCCAGCCCGGATAACTCTATATGAGTTGCTGCGGTTGTCCAAAGATACAAGGAAAGCTCTACAAGAAGCCTTGAGCGATTCCGAAGCCTTCTTGACTCGGATCAAACCATCTTCCGAAGAACCAGAGTCCTCAGCTCAACAATGCAATTTGGCGGCTCATCACTTCCCCTGCATCTCTTTCACCAAGGAAGATATGCAGACGAAGAACTCAAATCATGATAGGCCCTTGTATTTCACCGGGCATATTGGTTCCAGCGTTGTCAACTGGATCCAAGTCGATCCGGGTTCCGCTGTTAGCATCATGCCATTCCGATTGATGCATCATCTCGGAATCCCGACTAGCAAATTAGCATCCACTGGCACGACGATTTATAGGTTCAACACCAGCGGGTCCAAACCCTTGGGGAAGATCCGAATCAAGTGCCAGATTGGGGATTTGAAGTCGGAAGTAACATGCTATGTGATTAACGCGGAAACATCCTATAATTTACTGTTGGGTCGACCTTGGATCCACGGTAACCTTATAGTCCCGTCAACTCTACATCAGTGCTTTAAATATGTGGGCACAGATAATGAAGTCAAGACGGTGGTCGCGGATAAGCAACCGTTCAAGGGATTAGAGAATTATTTCACCGATTCCCTTTTATACGGCGCTGAATCCGATACTGAACCATCGGCCCAAGGAACGGACAGCGGTGATGAAGCTGATACCGAACCAGGGTTTGATTACGATGGCGGTTTTGTTTTAAACGACATTGTACCCATTGTAATAAATCTTGACGATGATGAATCATCGGAAGATAGTTGTAATTGGCAACTTGCCGAAGAACTATCAATAAACGATGATTTAGAGTACTCGACGGGTCTCGATGATATCACTAACGAACTCTATGCTAACCCTGACTTGTATATGCCTCTTCAATCATTTTGTTTGACGAAGAAGCAGGTACACGACCCTTGCGGAACAACGCTCGTCATCCCCGCAGGGATTGGGGGTGGAAAAGAGGTCGTCTACGGCAAAGGAAGAGCATCTCCGATACCCGACCACTTCATGGAAGAGGAAGACGACGATGATAAACCGGCCCGTCATCTGTCCAAATACGATGCAAAAGCGCGCAACATGATGGAAAGACACGGGTATGACTTCAAGATCGGAGAGGGTCTTTTCTTTGGTCGAGGTCCACGGGTTCCACCCCGGATGGCCTATGTACCGAAGGGAAAACCCGATGATTATTATCGCCACAAAAGAGGTCTAGGCTATGTCTCATCAGATGATGAATGTGGCTGGCAAATCATCGGCCAAATTGCTAACAAGACTAGGAAGGGATATTCTTCCGACTCTTCGGGTTGGGATTCCGACGCTAGTCTTGGTGAGGTGTTTAAGAAGCTAATGTCGAACATGGTCACGGTTGATCCAACGACAATAGAAGAAGATGATGAGATGCCGACATGGGAAGACCCGTGGGTTCACCACTTAAACATGCAGTATGGCGATCGGTTCGAACAAAGAGAGCCTCCTACCGAAGACCAAGTCGTCCAGGTGAATATGGGCAGCGAGGAAAATCCGAAGCCAATATTCATCAGCGACAGCCTCCTACCTGAGGAGAAGGAGGAGTTGATTTCTCTTATCCGAGAGTATATCGACGTGTTTGCCTGGAATTATGAAGACATGCCAGGTCTCGATCCAAATGTAGCGGTGCACCGTCTCAACATTAAGCCGGATGTCAAACCAGTCAAACAACAACAACGACGGTTTCGTCCGCAAATGATGGAAGCGATCGAAGCCGAAGTCAAAAAGCTCGTCGATTCGGGATTCATCCGAGAGGAGCAACATCCCGAATGGCTTGCCAATATTGTTCCGGTCCTGAAGAAGAACGGGAAGATCAGGATATGCATCGACTTTAGGGACCTCAATGCAGCCTGTCCAAAAGATGACTTTCCTCTCCCCATCACGGATGTTATCATCGACAACACGTGTGGGTTCGAGAGGATGTCCTTCATGGATGGTTTCTCTGGTTATAACCAGATAAAGATGCATCCAGATGATGAGAAGCACACTGCATTCAGAACGCCTCTCGGTGTATTCTGCTACACAGTCATGCCCTTCGGCTTGAAGAATGCAGGTGCTACATATCAGCGAGCCATGTCGAAGATCTTTCAGGAACATCTCCGAAAGACGGTCGAGTGCTATGTGGACGATTTGGTCGTGAAAAGTCGTGATAAAAATGATCACATCAAAGACTTGAAGACCATGTTCGACTTGATGCGGGCTCACCAGTTGAAGATGAACCCAACCAAATCTTTCCTCGGAATGTCCAGTGGTAAATTCCTGGGATTCGTCGTCACCACCAAAGGTATTCACATTGATCCGGACAAAGTGAAGGCAATCAATGAATTGTAACCTCCGAGGAACCTCAAGGAGCTCAGAGGACTACAAGGGCGATTGGCTTATATCCGTCGGTTTATTTCGAACCTTTCGAGGAAATGCCAACCGTTCTCCAGACTTACAAAGAAGGGCGTGTCATTCGTATGGGACGACGCTTGTCAAAAGGCGTTCGAGAGTATCAAAGAATATCTCTCGAAACCTTCCGTACTCGTTGCACCGAAATCAGGCAAACCGTTCTTGATTTATGTCAAGGCGACGAGCCACTCATTAAGTGCATTGCTTGCACAAGATGACGATAACGGTCACGAGCAGGCGGTATATTACTTAAGTCGAACCATGGTGGGCGCGGAATCTCGATATCCCATGATCGAGAGAGAATGCCTCGCCTTAGTGTTCGCCATCCAGAAGATGCGACATTACTTGGTTGGACAAACCATCTACGTCATCTCCAAAGTTAACCCGGTCCGAGTGTTCATGACTCAACCGGCTTCCATGAGCTGGCGGTTAGCGAAGTGGGCTTTACTCTTGTCCCAATACGACCTGCACTTCAAACAGCAGAAGTCAGTAAAAGGGCAAGCCATCTGCGATCTCTTGGCATCTAATCCAACTACGGACGCCGCCGAGATATACGACGACTTACCTGATGAAACCCACGAAGTCAACGCAACTTCACACCAACAAGTGTGGTGTTTGTACTTCGACGGCGCTTCACGAGCAGCTAATGTCACAAGTGCTCCTGGGTGTTCTAAGGTCTCCTCCGGAGTTGGAGTAGTCTTAGTTTCCCCGGGAAAACATGTGATGCCTCGAGCCTACTCATTAACGGAGCCGTGCTCGAATAACGTAGCAGAGTATAACGCACTGATTATAGGACTCAACTTCGCCAAAGAGCTGGGGGTTGAGTATCTCGAAGCCTTCGGTGATTCTCAACTAATAGTCAAACAGGTCCAAGGGGAATACGAAGTCCGAAGTCAGGATTTAATTCCTTACCACAAGATGGCGGTGGAGCTAGCGGAATCGTTTGAAGGGTTCTTCATCAAGCACGTTCCGCGGTTGCAGAACACCTACGCGGATGCATTAGCAGCTTTAGCTGTGTCCTTGGCACAGCCTCCCGGGACAGAGCAATTTGTTACGGTAGGAACTCACCAACTCTTAGTGCCGCTTCACGATGAAGACGACAAAGAAGAAAAAGTTCAGGAGGTGCACACAACTCAGGCTGAGTTCGAACCCCGAGATTGGCGCTTCCCCATCATTGACTACGTCTTGCATAGAATCTTGCCAGAAGACGTAAAAGAGAGAGAGTCGATCAGACGAAGAGCTCCAAGATTCTACTATAATACGGAGAATCGAACGCTATACCGCAGGGGGTATGATGGCATGCTGGCACGTTGCCTATCAACCAAAGAAGCTGAAGAAGTGCTTAAAGAGGCACATGAAGGGGAGTGCGGTGCACACCAACCTGGTCCTAAGCTTTATGATCGCATCAAGAGAATGGGATACTTTTGGCCCTCCATGATGCATGAGGCAATTGTATACGCCCGGAAGTGTCACGCGTGTTAGGTACACGCGAATTACATGCACCAACCTCCGGAACATCTGCATCCTTCGGTTACGACGTGGCCGTTCGAGACCTGGGGAATGGACATTGTTGGTCCTATAAATCCCCCTTCGGTTAAAGGCGATCGGTTCATCCTGGCGATCACTGATTACTTCTCCAAATGGGCTGAAGCAGTTCCACTCAGAGAAGTCAAGACGAGCAACGTCATTGCATTTATCAAGCACCATATCATCTACCGGCATGGTGTTCCAAGACGAATCATACATGACAATGGTCCTCAATTTATCAGCAACGCCTTCATAAGGTTCTGCGAAAAGTTCAAAATTCAGGACATCTCATCAACGGCTTATAATCCCACAGCAAACGGATTAGCTGAAGCCTTCAACAAGACTATCATAAAGCTCTTGTCAAAGCTTGTGAAAAATAACAAGCGAGATTGGGATGATAAGCTCGGCGCAGCTCTATGGGCCTATCGTACCACGGTGCGTACACCGACTGGCGCCACCCCATACTCATTGGTGTATGGATGTGAAGCCGTTCTCCCTCTGGAAGTTCAAATTCCATCTCTTCGGATCGCTCTTGCGACCCAGATGACGACCGAAGAACAACATCAGAAACGCCTTGAAGAATGTAGGCGTATAAAATTGCCTATAGGTCCCACAACACAGCTCGACGACGCCGATTCGACAGAACCGACCATCGGGCGACGTATTCAAGCACGACCGTTATCCCGCCAACGCCGAAGCCAGGCCATACGCATCGGAGCAGGTTAACGAGGCGACGAAGCCAATAAATCGCACCCAAGCAGTGGAATGCATCCTCTCGCACGCGGAATCGAACCAACGTTTTGGGGAATCACCGAGTCATCTAAACAAGAGCGAACTCGGTGATATAACGATCGAATCAAGATCGGTTTCGGACTCGAACTCAGAAGTGGGTTTACTGCCAAATCAGGAATCGGATCAAAACGAATCGAATCTGAACAAGTCAACCACACAACCGAATCGAAGCCCAGATCAACAACGAATCGGAACCCGGACAACAGAGGACCGAAAACACCAAAAACCGAAAACCGCACCTAAGGGGGCTCGGCCAAGAGCCGAGCCACCCACAGGTGGCTAGGCTCAGAACTGTGCAAACGCACAGTTCTGAGTGCCTATAAATAGGCCTTGTGTTGGTTCATTTCGGAGGTTGGATTTTGGAGGAGGCGAAGCCCTGCTGGATTGAAGACTCAGATCTA
>BQKN01063092.1:11286-26890 GCA_022839385.1 Asparagus kiusianus
TTTCCTCATTGATGATTATGGCATTAAAGTCACCCCCAATGATCCAGGGACAGGTAACATTTTGTTTGAGAGAAAACAAATCATGCCAAAGATCTTTTCTACCTTCCAAATTATTTAGTGCATAAACCACAGTAATAATGCATGAGAGTTTGCCATCCTTTGAATTTACATTACATGATATGAATTAACATTTTTGTTTGAGAGAAAGCAAATCACGCAAACCAGTTTGCAATACTGTCTATTACAAATGAACATGAGAGTCAAATTTAAACAATGTCCCTTTTCTGTCTTACAAGTTCTACAGCAAAAGTGAAAGTTAGGACAGAGAAGCCGCGAAGGTTGACGTCATGCAGAGAGAGAGAGAGAGAGAGAGAGAGAGAGAGAGAGAGAGGAATTCTTCATAAACAAGCAAAGTCTTGTCGTCGCCGTCCTTAGATTCATACCACGTGACGCGTGCTAAGGCACGCGAGAGCAGCATGTGCATACATTGCCCACGCGGAGAATCATTTTCTTAACGTAGGACCTCTCTTTACCTTTTATGGAGTGCTTGGTTCTTCCAAATTTTGTGGAAAATGAGGGGAGGTTTGTTTGCCTAAAAAAAGAGGGAAATTAGGAAACGAAACCTATTTCTAAGAAAATTTGTTTTGAGATTGTTTGGTTAGCTAAAAAAAGAATTCAAACAGAATTCAAAGAATGTGAGATGAGTTGTGATATTATTATTGGATGATGTGGGTGGTTTTTTAAGAAAATTTGTTTTGAGGTTGTTTGGTTGGCTAAAAAAATAAGGAAATAAATTATAAGAAAATATTTCCTGTAATAGGTTCTTTTCTTGTGTTTGGTTCATTCATAAAAATAAGAAAATAGATGAGATGAGATGAGTTATTATTATATTATTGGATGATGTGACCCACACTTAAGAAAATCGATTTTTCCTAGCTTTTTTGGAGGAAATGGATGGAAATGATATGTTAATGAGATGAGATGAGTGTCATCATATTATTGGATGATGTTGTTTGGTGCGAAAGTTAATTTTTTTATTGTGTAACTCATTACAACTTCAAGCGTTACAAAAAGTTTAAAAAATCAATCTTTTTATAAGATCTCTCCACACAATAAAATAACAAAAATTATAACTTTTCTCAAACAAACGCAATGGACGTTTATCACTCGCTGCTTGCGTGGGATCTTTACATGTGTCGGGGTTTATTCGTAGACCACCGAATGATTAGATCTAATTTGGAGTTTCGTTGATTCGCGAAGGAATCGAGAAACCGAAGCAATTATCTCGGCAACAACGAGATAACCACTCTTCTCGAGATCGCGGCTAGGTACGATCTCAAGGGAAGGAACCGGGCTATGGATCTGACGAACTCCTCTTCCTTATGTTGAAGAACTCGCTCCAATCTCCTCCTCCTCTCTGAAATTTGTTCTCCTCAATCTCTAACTCAACAGAGCTTTGCCAAGACACTCACGGTGTCTCAGCTAAGGCCCGGGGCATTATTTTGTGCGTCTTGTCCGTTTCTGCCGTATATTCGTCGTCCAAACTCAGAATTGCACGATTCAAAATGCGAAGGAAATCCGACAAGGAGATCTATAAGCTCCCATGGTTGAATCACATGTGGAGTAGATGGGACACGAGAGGCACTTCGTCTTTCGTAAGCAAAGCATAGCTCCTGATCAGTTTGTATCTTCGTTATTCTGCAGTTCTATTGCTTCACATGGTTCATCGACTTACTTCATATGTTTATCGACATCAATTAAGCTTCTATGACCTAGATAGTGACATCCATCATCTTCTCTTTGTCTCGAGCCACGTGTGGGAATCCATGGGTAATTTTTGACGCCTACAGATACCCCCTCCAAAGTGTTTCAGTCTCGTTTCTTTTATAGAAAAGCCTAAAATACTTTGAATGTGATCAATCTAACTTTTAGTCGGTGAGAAAGGACATGTTGGCTTCAATTCTTGACTTCTTCGATTTTTGATCTATTCAATATTTTAAGAATAGCTAAAATTCCTCCAGCGTTGCGTTTATCGTCTGGCCGTCATTGAAGTCTCGAATCGAAGTTGGTGAGTTAGTTTTGGCTCGTGTCATTGAGTTGACTTTGAACTTATTATCTCCATCACAATGCGTTGACCAGCGTTGACTCAGAGCTACGTGTTGACCGGCGTTAACCTAGGTGTTTCGCATCGATCGATGTTGACTTTCATCGCAACACGTTGACTGGCGTTGACCTAGGGCTACGTGTTGACCGGTATTAACCTTAGGGTTTTGCATCGATCGGCGTAAACTTTTATCACAACGTGTTGACTGTCGTTGATCTAGGGCTACACGTTGACCGGTGTTGACCTTAGGGTTTCGCATCGATCGGCATTGACTTTCATCGTAACGTGTTGACTGTCGTTGACCTAGGGCTACGCATTGACCAACGTTGACCTTAGGATTTTGCATTGACCGGTATTGACTTTTTATCATAACACGTTGATCGGCATTGACCTATCCCTACTTAGGCTTCGGGATAAAAGTCCCCAGACTTGGATTCTAGTGTTTTCTTCAATCGGTGAAGTACTAAACCGGTAACGCGTGTTAAGCACTGACTTATCCCTACTTAGGATTTAGGATAAAAGTCTCCAGACTTGGATTTTGGTGTCTTCTTCAATCAATAAAAGACTAAACCGGCAACGCGTGTTACGCGTTGACTTATCCCTACTTATGCTTCGGGATAAAATTCCCCGTGCATGTGAAACATGGATTTTAGAGTTGAAGGATGGTGTCTTCTCTTGGTGCAAAGACGAACCTGATATTGGAAAGGAAGAATTTTATATTCTATCTCCTGTTGCAAAGGAAACTCAAAGTGGGATCTCCACTTCGAGAATCTGAAAAGTGAAACTAAGAGTGGGATCTCCACTCTGAGAATCGAAAAGATACGGATAATCCTAACTATTGGAAGGTTTGATTACCGAACTAAAGGTAAATTTCTCATTTATCGAGAGTGAATTATGATTTTGGCGCTAACTATAGGAAGGTTTGACCAAGTGGGAGTTTGAGATGATCCTAACTGTAGGAAGGTTTGATCACTTGATTTAAAAGTGGACCTCTCGTTCATGGAAGGAATCGAGAGGGGATTTTGGTTTTGGTCCTAACTGTAGGAAGGTTTGACCAAATGGAGGTTTGAGACGATCCTAACTGTTTAAATGTTTGATCGTTTAATTTGTGGACCTCTCATTCATGGAAAGAATAGAGAGGGGATTTTGGTTGTGGTCCTAACTGTAGGAAGGTTTGATCAAACGGGGGTTTGAGATGATCCTAACTGTTTAAAGGTTTGATCGTTCAATTTGTGAAGCTCTCGTTCATTGAAAGAATCGAGAGGGGATTTTGATTGTGGTCCTAGCTGTAGAAAGGTTTGACCAAGTGTGCAGTGGGAGTAGGAGTACAAATCACAGTGGGAGTGTTGACTTGTACAAATCACTCAGTAGGGGTTCTTGGTGTCAAGTGATAAGGACTTAACACGAAGGAGTTTGACAATTGTTAAAGAATAGTAGACTAAAATCCAAAGCATTATATCTGGACTCTAATAGCGGGAGTGTTGAGTGCACAGACACAGCGGGATTTTGAGTGGATTAAACCAAGAAGAATTTTAGTAGACCCACCGTCAATTAATTTGATCAGTGACGGATTTTGTGATGGAAGATTATAAACCTTCAACACCAGTGGGAGTTTTTTGTGAGGGAAGATTGATCCAACGAAGTGATCAATCTCATCTCAGCAAAAGAATGCTTGGAAGTTGGTGGAATTGATCCCGACAATGAGATGTGTTTCACCCTTAAACATTCAGAGTCCAAGTGGGAGTTTCTCATTAATCACTTCTTTGTAGTAACTAGGTTATCCCTAAGAATACACCATATAACATTCTTCTGGGAACTTCCTGTTACATAAATCATCCACCTCCAGCTTCCTTTGTGAAACAGGGTCTAACATTGTACTTAGTTGGATGACCGGGTTATCCTTAAGAATACCAGGCATGACACTCTCCAGGAACTTTTTATGAAAGAAAGAAAACAGTTTAGACTCATATACCTGTTGGAGTATGCAGGAAGCAGTTTAACCTTATATACTTGTTAGAGGATTAGGAGAAGTAGTTTAACCTCTTATACTTATCGGGGGATCAGGGAGCAGTTTAACCTCGTTTACTTATCGGAGGTACTCGTATACTCTTCGGAATCAGGGAAACAGTTTATACTCGTGTACCCCGTTGGAGTATTGAGAAGTAGTTTATACTCGTATACTCTTTGGAGTGAGGAAAACAGTTTATATTCGTATGTCCCATTGGAGTATTGAGAAGCAGTTTATACTCGTATACTCTTCGGAGTGATGATGCGAATTAATTTAGTGTTACGACGTCAGCTTCAACCAAGATTTGGATGCTATTCTTGAGGATGAAACAAGCCTTGGTGGGATGAAGGATCCTCCTGTGGTACGCACAGTACTTTAGATCCGAAGTATTATTAGCTTCCTCCTGATTTGTGATAGGTAGTAGCTTGATCTTGTTGTTTCTTAGGAGGGATTCAAAAATAGCCGAAACGTCTTCGTCCGTGAAAGAGTACTCTTTTTGGAGTTTTGGATCCAAAGTATTTCGCTGTCTCCGGGGTTGTTGTTATGACGTCTGATTAACGTTAACAACTGTTGTAGGTGTCTTTCCCTTACCACGGGAGACGAAGCTTGAGTTCGAAGGGTTAGCCGTCGATTGGCTTCTCTCGACTTTCTTCCTTCTTAAGAAGCGTTCAACCTATTCTCCACGTACCTTCAACTCTTTCCAAGTCTTGGATGGTGCTACTCCCATAACTTCCAAAATGTCAATGGATAGGTTATTATGATAGGTCTGCAAGATGAATTCCTCTATGACGAGATTCTTGCAGTTCATTGCCTGATTACGGAAGCGTTTGACGAAGGTTTCCACCGACTCTCTGTCTTTTTGCTTCTCATCGAAGAGTGTCCTGATTGACACCTCGGTGTCATCATCAAAGAAATTGCTGAGAAACAGGTTTTCCATGTCATCCCAGCTGGTGATGCTCCCCGGTTTGAAACGACGGTACCAATCGAAGGTAGCTCCGCGAAGGATGCCAACGAATGATCGGACCATCAGGGATTCATTCCCAAAAATCATACCCAAGTGAGACTTGAAGTAAATTAGATGCTGAGTGGGAGATCCCTTCCCGTCAAATGGTATGAAGTTAATCAGGTTAAACTTAGCTGGATATGGAATTGATTCCCACTCTCTTAGGTAAGGACACGAAATATCGTTCTTCTTCACCTCTCGAGCAGACATCAGAGCATTGATTTTTCTCTCGAGGTCTTTCATCTTTTCGTCCTCGTCTGCATCATACTTTGGACGATTTCTAAAAGGAACAACGTAGCCACCCTCGGCATTATCATTTTCTATGGATCACCTCCAGCATTGTTATCTTTAGTAGGACTACCCCTAGCGTTTTGATCAACGGGAGGGTTATCTGTATCAAGGTGTTCGTTCGTGTTGGAATCACCACATGCCCGGTAGGTATGGTTGTGATGACTGAATTCACCAATTTGACCTAACAAAGCTTAGATCCGTTGATCATATTCTTCCTTCATCCGCATCATGGTCATTTCCAATTCAAACTTGAAGTTCTCTTTTGCTTAGCCAGAGCATCCTCAATGATTTTGGCTACTTGCTCGGTGTTAATCATGAACACTTTCCGAGCTTGTTCCACTCTAGACATTGTGTCCCTTGACGACAGTCCCTCATGCATTCTTGGGTCAACCTTATGTTTGATGGCTTCTAGCTGGAGCCAAGACATTCATTGGGCTATTCCAAAATTGACTTTTCTTCTCGGGGAAAAGTCAGGATTAGAGCCGTTTGAAGCAATCGCAAACTTTCCTCTATCAACCATGTTGATAGTGACTTCAGGGAATTTGTTATCTTGACTGGTTGACTTTTTTTACGGAAACGCCTTTACTTACCCCCTGTCAACCATGGTTTCAACGCTTCAGGGGAAAGCTTTTGGAATATGGAGACCCTCTGTGGAGCGGTCTTGGGGCAGCTACATTCTAATAATATTGCCCGGATAATTTTAGTACACGGACAGTGAGAGTCCGTTTCCCGGGTACTTCTCTTTCGAGATTTGTTTGTATCCCCAGCCCGATAGTACAACTCATCGGTATGATTGCCGGAGTAACCTATCGTGTGCTGGCACAACTTTCTAAGTATAATGTTATCATCGTCAGACAAATACGTTTCCTTCTGGGGATATAACACTTTGTTAGTATTTTTAGGAGTCACACGTTTGGAGTTACGCCTTTGTGAGCACGGGACCTCAATGGGCTCTTGGACTTTGACACGCAGTCCGAAGCGGTCAGTAATAGGGTTTTCCTATTATAGGAAGCTTTCAAATTGTTGCAAAAGCGCGTGCGATCCCAGCTCGATGAGTTATTCGGGGTTTATTCACTAGGCCCAAGCGTTCTCTAACGGGAACCTTGCCTCGATCTTTGTGCAAAGGACCTAGGTGGTTTGCTATTGTTTTCTTGACTTTGGATATGTCCATACTGTCACGGAGCTTCACCGGAGGTGCAGGATTAGAAGGAACGAGATCTGAACTTGATAAAAGCTGGGAACCAGCTTTGGATCTGGAATCGAGCGAGAGGCACGACTGGTGTCTCTTGTCGGGTAGAAGCGCTGACTTGGCCTTCGGCACCCAAACCTGCTTAGATCTTGGTGGCCTCTTGAACACCTTTTCTTTTTGTAATTCTTGTGCTTTATGCACAAGGATCCGGGCGTTTGCAAGAAGTACGCATCGCTTCTGAATACACTCCTCCAGAGTGGAACGGTTCCGTTTGATACGAATCCATTCGTTAGTAGGTGATTTGGAGAAGAATCCCGAAGCTTGCTGTGGTGATGGTTTAGCCACTTGGCGTTTTCTAGACTTCAGATCCGCTTGGTAGCGGAGCCCATCCACTTGCTCTAAAGTCATAGCAAATTGGCGAGCGAGACGTTGACGGCGTCTCTGACGAGCCCTCTTCGATAAAGTTGGCGCGCCTTCAGCGGTCAACTCCTTAATGGAGGCGGTGTCCGGATCTGTGGCTTTAGCTTCATCGGACACCGACGGATCATTGCGAGGTGCAACTGCAATAGTGGTAGTAAGGAGATTACCTTCTTAGGTCTTCAAATCTGAAGACCAGCGGATCTTCCGGGAGGAGGATACCTTCATGCACTTGCGAGGAGAGGCGGATTTGGAGGAGGAGGAGGAGACGTACTCCTCGAACTTCTGCTGGTCAAATTTGTATTCGGCCTCTTCATCTATAAGGATCTTGATCGACGGCTGCGGCACGACAGCCTTGGCAGCAAGGCTGTTAGCTCCCACTATGGTCGTCAGCTTGTTTGGTGTGAAAGTTGATTTTTTTATTGTATAACTCATTACAACTTCAAGCGTTACAAAGAGTTTAAAAATTCGATCTTTTTATGAGATCTCTCCACACAATAAAATATCAAAAATTACCTTGTTTGGTGTGGACGTTTATCATCTGCTGCTTGCATGGGATCTTTGCCTATATAGGGGTTTATCCGTGGACCACCGAACGATCAGATCTAATCCGGAGTTTTGTTGATTCGTGAAGGAATTAAGAAACCGAAGCAATTATCTCGGCAACAGCAAGATAACCACTCTTCTATCACAGCTAGGTACGATCTCAAGGGAATGAACCAGACTATGGATCTAACGAACTCCTCTTTCTTATGTCGAAGAACTCGCTCCGATATCCTCCTCCTCTCTAAAATTCATGTTCCTCCGTCTCTGATTCAGCAGGGTTTCGCCAACGCTTGCCAATTCCAGATCTGTGCAAATAAAAGCACTAGGGCCATATTTATAGGCTTTAGAAGCCCTGTTTTTGGATAAAAACGAACGATTTGATCTTATCCTTAGTTATAACCACTTTATCACATTCTTCATTCTTGGATGATATTAGATCAGTTGAAACAAATACAGGTGGTTAACGATTGAAAAACGGCTCAAAACTACGTAAAACGACTTTTTGGGGTCTGCGGACACCCGCGGTGTCTCGGCCAAGGTCGAGTGTCTCGACCTTGGCCAAGACACTCACGGTGTCTCCGCTAAGGCCAGGGGCATTGTTTTGTGCGTCACGTCCGTTTCTGCCGTATCTTCGTCGTCCGAACTCAGAATTGCACGATTCAATGTGCGAAGGAAAGATAACAAGGAGATCTACAAGCTCCCATGGTTGAATTACATGTGGAGTAGATGGAACACGAGGGGAGCTTCATCTTTCGTAAGCAAAGCGTAGCTCCCGATCAGTTCGAATATCTCCGTTATTTTGCAGTTTCGTTGCTTCACACGGTTCGTCGACTTACTTCATGTGTTTATCGACATCAATTAAGCTTCTGTGACCCGGATAGTGACGTTCATCGTCTTCTCTCTGTCTCGAACCGCGTGCGGGAATCCGTGGGTAATTTTTGACGCCTACAGATGTGAGTGGTTTTTAAAGATGAGATGTGATGGAGATAAGATGAGTTGGATGATGTGACTCATTTCTTGTGTTTGGTTTATTTTTAGGAGATGATATGAGATGAGTTGTAGGATGAAAATAATATTTTATTGGATGTTGTGGTGAGTTTTAAGGATGGAAATAGATGAAAATAATATTTTATTGATATCCATGTACCTTTTTTCTTTTCTTGATTTTTAGGAAACCAACCAAACAGCCCCTAACTAGACAAAAGGGAAATGTAGAATAAGTAAATGTTATTGTAAGTTTTTCATAATATTTTTGTTTTCTTTGTTTGGTTCATACTTTGAAATTAAGAAAAGTGGTGATGTGTCAACTTCTTATCAGTTGATGTGACCAACATTTTAGAAAACTCATTTCATAAATTTAATTGAGAAAATTGAAGAAAAACTTGTTTGATGGTTTCCTCGCCTTCTTTCTTTTCATTGAGTTTTAGGAAAACAACCAAACAGGCCCTTAAGATATTGAGGTCAATTCTGATCGACATTCATAATTTTTTGTTTCATGCCTTCTACTATTTAGATCTGTTGTAATCTTAGTAGGGTTGAGCGTGGGTCGGGTCGACTCGCAGGCTGACCCGGCCTAACCGCCATGGGTCACGATTTGGCCCGGCCCGTAGTTGGCTGGGCTCCACCCGACCCGTGATATACTTAGTGTTAGCCCTTATGTTTTGGTGATGATTTACAACCATCATTATCGGTACTAATTGCTTGTTGAGTGATATTATAGTTAATATATATATCAAGCTTGTTAGTATCACGTATGGAGGATTGGATGGAATATGAGCTACAACGATGATATCCAAAGGAGGAGGAGGCATAGTGATGAAGCAAATGTTAATCAAGAACAATACAATCAAGTCAAAGCTTCATCAACTCAAGCTATATCAAGACTCAAAGAATTATAATTCTATGTGAGGATATTAGCTATTTTTTCCTTTCTCTCTAGTGCTAAAATATAGGCAAGTAGTTATAGATTTCATTTGAAGCTATTGGAATATCACACGCACGTTTTCATACTTATATTTTTGAGCGTTTTGACAAAATATCTTTTTTCACAAGTATGAGGACCTATTCGCAAAATTCCCTTTCTAAACAATTTGTTTTTAGTGTTAAAAATAATTTACAAAGTTACACAATTTTTGGAAGTCATTTAAATATTTTTATAGTTTTTTAAAGAGTCAAAAACAGCTTTTAAAAACAGTGTCAGCATGTATCCGTTCGCGGTCGACCGCCACGGTCGATCACGTCTGTGTCTTTTTCTGAGTGGGTAGCAGAAACTTTCGCGGTCGACCGTCAGCTCGAAAATTTCCACGGTCGACCGCAAAAATCTCTGGAAATTTTCTGAGCCTCGAAAGTGGCTCGCGGTCGACCGCGAGATTTTCACGGTCGACCGCCGCTTAATCCAACGGAACTTTTCAGTACAGATTTGCATAATGATTTCTTACGGGTTTTAGGGGATTTGGGTATGGGTTTTTAGCAGCTGATCTTTTTCCTATTTAAACTCTTATACCCCTCTTCTTTCAAGTGCTCTTGTCCATTTTGAAATTTCCTGCAAACTTGTTTTATTGTTTTCAAAAGAGCCCTAAACTTTCAAAACTTGTTCTTTGTTTTTAAGTTCACATCCCAGCTTCAGTGTAATCTTTCTCCTTGCCATAGGAACATTGTAAAGAGAGAGTTTTTACACCATTACTACTGTTGTGAGCTTGATCTTGTGGAGATCAACTGTGTGGGAGTTAGATCTTGTGGTGATCAACTGTGTAGTTGTGAGATCTTGTGGAGATCGTTGTGTAGAAGAAGTCTCGGCTTCCAAACTTGGTTGTGTAGTGGATTCTCCTCGAGAGTGGAGAGTGGGGACGTAGGTCAGCGGGCCGAACCCCGTTAACACATCACGCATCACTTGGATAACGATTTCTAACTCTATCTCCTTTACTTTAGTTGTTCATTGTTGTGATGTGTTGCTTGTCTTATTTTTATTGCACAATTATAGCCTTAAGACCCTAATCACCCTTCCCCCCCCCCCCCTCTAGGGTCCAACAATTGATATTAGAGATTGGTCTCTATATTAGTTTTTGGTCTAACCACCTTAGAGAAAAGATCTTATGGAGGCTTCAATGAATGTGCATATGTTAGAGGGACAATCCACCACTAGACCATCACTTTTCACCGGTAGTAATTTTGCTTATTGGAAGGCTAGGATGAGGATTTACCTTCGTTGCATTGATCTTGACATTCTAGAACTCATAGAGAAGAAATATGTAGAAAAGTCTAAAGTCGGGAACATGACCGATGGAGAAAGGTACCAAGCCAATCTCAATACAAAGGCTATGAACGCCTTAATTTGCGGTCTTTCCCCCAATGAGTATAATAGGGTTTCTACGTGTGCAACCGCATACGAAATATGGGTGAAATTGTGTATTACACATGAAGGAACCCCCCCCCCCCCAAGTTAAAGAATCGAAGATTAGTGGGCTTATGCATGAATATGAGTTATTTAAGATGCTTCCTAATGAATCCATTGATGCTATGTTTTCTTGCTTTACTAACATAATCAATGAATTGCATGGTCTTGACAAGAAATTAACTATCCAAGAGACGAACTACGAGATCTTTCGTTCATTGACTTTGGTATGGGAACCCAAAGCTACGGCCAGAGAGGAAGCTCATGACCTTACCACTCTAGCTCTCAATGGCCTCATCGGCAAGCTTAAGGTTCATGAGAAGAAGCTCAAGGGAAAGGAGAAGGAGGAAGTGCCCCCAGGGGAAGTTGATGAGCCATCACCAAAAATGAATACCATAGCTCTCAAAAGAGCTAGTGATAACTCCTCATCATCATCGGATAGTGAAGTTGATTTTTCTAGAGAAGTGGCTCACCTCTCTAGAAGAATTTCTAGACTCATTAAAATGAACAAGAAGTTTAATCCCCGAGCTAACAACAAATTTTCTTCACGTGCAGGAAAGTGCTTTGAATGCAATGAACCGGGTCATATCGCTAAAGATTACCCCAAGCTCAAGGAGAAATACTTGAAGTACAAGAAGAAGAAAGTCATGTATGCCGGATGGGAGGAATTCGAACCAAGCGATTCGGATAACAATGAAGAAGGAGCTAAGATTGCTCTTCATGATCCCAACATTTGCTTCATGACTTATGAAAAGGAGGTAGTTTCCGACACTAAAAGTGGATCCTTTTACATGCAATGTGATCTAGCTACCGCATTAGAAGAATTAAATATTGAGTTTAAAAGGATGTCAAAAGAATTTTCTTCCTTTAAAAAATTGCATGCTTCTTGTGATGCTAAACTTGAACAACTACAAACCTCTCTTGCTTTAAAAGATGAATTGCTAAGGGATCTTGATTTTGCAAACAAACAATTAAGATCGAAGATTAAAAGACTTGAAATTGAGAGTGGTAGAATTAGACCCACTCATGTTTATGCTAATCATCATCACCATGGTAGAAATAGATTTCATAGATCTTATGCTCCTAAACACAAGAGAAATTTTGTGTGCACATATTGCATGAAACATGGTCATATTTCTACTCATTGTAGGATTAAAGATAATCATGATTTTTATGGAATGACATGGGTACCCAAAGGTACCAAGCTTACTAACCACCAAGGACCCAAGATTTGGGTACCTAAAGTTACTACACCTTCATCTCTTGTAGGGAACATCACGAACACGACGTAAAGAGATGTGGTACCTTGATAGTGGTTGCTCACATCATATGACGGGCAACAAAGAGCTATTTGCAACCCTATCAAGGATTGAAGGAGGTAGTGTCTCCTTCGGTGGCGGTGAGAAAGGTAAAATCATTGGTATTGGATGCATTGGTAAGACACCCTCTCCCGTAATAGAAGATGTTTATTTGGTTAGTGGTTTGAATCATAATCTTCTTAGCATTAGCCAATTGAGTGATAAAGGTTTTGATATTTCCTTTAAACCAGACAAATGCATTGTTAGCTCAAATAGAAAACCTATTTTTGTTGCTAATAGAAAATCTAATGTATACATTTTTGAGATGAATGAACTATTAGATCAAGATGTCAAATGCCTTACGGCGGTTGATGAAAACCCTTGGATTTGGCATAAGAGGCTTGGACATGCAAACATGGAATTGATATCCAAATTATGCAAGAGGAATCTTGTAAAAGGGTTACCAAACTTGCATTTTATCAAAGATACTATTTGTGAAGATTGTGCTAAAGGTAAACAAACTAAGTCTACCTTTAAATCCATTAATGAGATATCAACTTCTAAACCCTTGCAATTACTTCATCTTGATTTATTTGGTCCTATGCGTGTTACCTCTCTTGGAGGCAAACACTATATTTTTGTTATCATTGATGATTTCTCTCGTTTTACATGGACAATCTTTCTTGCTAGTAAAGATGAATGTTTTGAAGAATTTTCGAATCATGTTAAAAGAATTGAAAATAAAAAAGAGTTGAAAGTTATTAAAATAAGAAGTGATCATGATGGTGAAATTCAAAATAATTTTTTCTATGATTTTTGTGCACATCATGGTATAACTCATGTATTTTCCGCTTTAAGAACACCACAACAAAATGGTGTTGTTGAACGGAAAAATCGCACCATACAAGAGATGGCACGAACTATGTTAAATTCTTTCGATTTACCTAAGTATTTTTGGGCGGAAGCCGTTAATACGGCTTGCCATGTTTTAAATCGTGTTTTGATTAGACCAAAGCTTAAGAAAACTCCTTATGAACTATTTTATGGCAAAACTCCATTTATTGGATATTTTTGTATCTTTGGTTATAAATATTTTATTTTAAATACAAAGGATCATCATGATAAATTTGATTCTAAAATTGATGTTGGTATCTTCCTAGGATATGCACCTCGAAGTAAGGCTTATAGGGTCTTCAACAAACGCACTTTTGTTGTTGAAGAATCTATAAATGTTACTTTTGATAAGACTAATATTGGTGTACAAGTTGATTTGCCTAGGAAAGATGATGATGATGTTGAGGGAGGATTGGAACTTTTGCAAATAAATGAAACACACTCAATAGATGTTCAAAAGGATGGGGATAGCAACAACATTCAAGAGCAAGAACAAGAAGAACTCTCCAAAGCATGGAAATTTGCACCAAATCATCTAAAGGAGTAAATCATTGGGAATCCTTCACAAGGGGTTCTAACTCGCTCAAAGGCTTTGAGTGAGTATGGTAATGTTGCCTTCTTATCTCATATAGAACCTAAAAAGATTAATGATACTTTAAAGAATGAATTTTGGGTTTTAGCTATGCATGATGAACTAAATAATTTTCAAAGAAATGATGTTTGGAAACTAGTTCCTAGACCTAACAATGCTAGTGTAATTAGAACAAAATGGATTTTTAGAAACAAACTTGATAAACATGGTATTGTAACAAGAAATAAAGCTCGTTTGGTTGCCTAAGGATACAATCAAGAGGAGGGCATAGACTATGATGAAACCTTTGCACCGGTTGCAAGGTTAGAATCAATTAGGATATTTTTGGCATTTGCAAGCTTTAAAGATTTCAAATTATTTCAAATGGATGTTAAAAGTGCATTTCTAAATGGTTTTATAGAAAAGGAAGTATATGTTGAGCAACCCCCCGGTTTTGTGGATCATGCATTTCCTAATCATGTTTACCGGGTTCAAAAAGGTTTATATGGGTTGAAACAAGCTCCTAGAGCTTGGTATGCTCGCCTCTCTAGTTTTCTTCTTGAAAATGGTTTTTCTAAAGGGAAAATATATAATATTCTTTTTGTGAGAAAAAGGAAAAATGATTTTGTTTTAGTTCAAATATATGTTGATGATATCATTTTCGGTGCTACTAATGAATCTCTATGTAAGGATTTTTCTAAAGTTATGTAAGATCACTTTGAGATGAGCATGATGGGAGAGCTCACATTCTTTCTCGGACTCTAAGTCAATCAAACTAAGGATGGGATATTCATTTCTCAAAGCAAGTATGCTAGAGAATTGGTGAAGAAATTCACTTTGGAGAATTCTAAGCATGCACCAACTCCCATGAGTACAAGTGTCAAGCTTGATGTAGATGATAGTGGTGAGGATGTGGACCAAAAACTATACCGATGTATGATAGGTAGTCTTCTTTATCTCACCGCTAGTAGACCTGATATCATGTTTAGTGTGTGTGCATGCGCACATTTTCAAGCTTCTCCTAAAACATCTCATTTAATTACGGTTAAAAAAATTATTAAATATGTTAATGGAACAATTGATCTTGGTTTATTTTATCCAAAAAGCACATCTTTTGATCTTTATGGTTTTTGTGATGCCGACTTTGCCGGATATAAGGTAGATCGCAAGAGTACGAGTGGTACATGTCAATTCTTGGGTAATTCTCTTATCTCTTGGGCTTCCAAGAAACAAAATTGTGTTGTCTTATCCACTACGAAAGCGGAATACATTGCCGCCGGCTTATGTTGTGCCCAAGTTTTATGGATGAAACAAAGTTTAGTTGACTATGATTTGAATTTTCAAAATATAAAAATCTTTTGTGATAACACTAGTGCTATAAATATTTCAAAAAATTCTGTTTTGCATTCTAGAACCAAGCATTTTAATGTGCGCCATCATTTCTTACGTGATCATGTAGAGAGGCAAGATGTATTCCTTGTTTATATTGACACTAAATCTCAATTAGCGGACATCTTTACCAAGCCTCTTAGTGAAGATGATTTTTATCGCATAAGAAATGGTTTAGGTTTATGCACTATGTGAAAGTTCTATTTGCTTGCTTGGTTAGTTGCATTTCATATGCATTTTTTTATTACCATTTCATTTACCCCATTTTGATGGTGACAAAGGGGGAGAGAAATCTCCTCATTTGTGCACATTGTAAGGGGGAGCTCATAGATAGGGGGCGCCTATCTATAAGCTATATTTATTTTGCTCCTATATAATGGTTGGTTGTCATCATCAAAAAGGGGGAGATTGTTAGCCCTTATATTTTGATGATGATTTACAACCACTATTATCGGTACTAATTGCTTGTTGAGTGATATTGTAGTTTATATATATATATATAT